>JAODKF010000040.1:19491164-19515067 GCA_026779585.1 Mormyrus proboscirostris | reverse complement strand
CCCCACCTAAAAGTAGGTGGCCAAAAGCAGAGGCATGAGTCAGGACCGAAAAACCTTACAAGACACTAACAAAACATTCCGGTAAGGCAAAAATGTCCACAACCATGCTGAGTTTCATCACCTTTGTCTTGTGCTCAGAACAAACTAGAGATGGGGTCAATGACAATGACAGTGTGGGACAGATGGCAGTCCACAGAGTAATATAACAATATCCATATCAAGCCACCTGCTATTTCAACATCCTTGATAAACATTCACATTGTCTGGAAAACAACTGAGTTAAATGAAATGTTAGTCAGCAAAGGTCACTGTCTTACACAGAGCAGATGGTTGTTAAACATACTTAGCAAATGCTACTGCTGGATATGTTACTGCAGGAATTCGGATTAAGCTTCTGCCTCAAGCAGGGTCCAACCTAGGATCTGCCAGCTCTTCAGTCATCTGTCCAATGAGAACGAACCAATCAAGCAAGACCTTCTCATGGCTCACTAGGGAAAAGACCCCAGCCTGAAAAGAAACCTACAGGAATGCATCCAGGCACTGTTTAAACATTTCCGAAGAGAAGGTTCATTTTTAAAATAATAAACAATCCGTGAGTGTTAGAGACATCATGGCTGGAAATAGCATCACGATGAAGTATGCAGCTGTTTCATGTGCTCTTAGGAGACGTAAAATGTAATTATAATAGAGATTATGTTGGAAATTATTACAGGGTCAGAAGTTTAATAAGGTCATACATTTCAAACGTGATTCCAGGATCATTACTGAATTTCCTTTATTTCGTTATTTGTTTAAATGTCAGTAACTTTAGATTGTGATTTTGTGCCCATGAAAGTGGCATGCCTCCGTAAACTTCAAAGGACTTCAATAGAGCTTTTGCTCCATCTAGTGGAAGTGAGATGTTATGACATCAAATAACGATTTTAACCGACATCAAACTTTTAGAAGTGAAGAAGCCTTTCGGATGAGAGGTGAAATGTTTTCAAGAAATTGAAAAAAATTCCAGTTGCCTTCGATTCAATCTCTTAAGGCCAATAACAAAAGTAATTTTGAATGTTAAATTGTCTAAAAAAACACAACACATCTTCATGCAAGAATATCAGTACTATCCATCCATCCATCCATCCATCCATCTTCCATTCCTATCAAAGGAAATAAGACTGAGGAAACCCTAGATGAGGAGTCTACAAGTTTTTTGGTTCTGACTCATGGCTCTGCCTTTGGCCACCTACTTTTGGACCCCCCCCCCATGGGTATTGTGGCAATCCAGAACAATCTCTGCACATACAGTTTTTGATCCCAGTCCCACCCTGTGACCTCTGGGGTATGAAGACCCATGCTTCACAAGTTAAAAATGTAATATATTAAAGGGTCTGATAATAAAATTAGACTAATCTGTGATAAGGTTAAGAGGGTCTTATGGTTATGGAAAACAACTTATACGGTGTGTTTAAAAACAGTAAAAATCCAAATTGTTTTAAAAGGGTTAATGATGGGTTAAAACTTTTAACTAATTAGTTATTTGCGTCATGCTTTGTTGTTCGAAGTTGAACTGTGATTTTATTATCCGTGACCTGTAAACTGGTCTTGATCTGCTAGTCTGGAATAGATTGCTTTTGCCTCCGGTCACATGGTCAGGAGAAAGCGCGGTATTTTTCTCAGAGGAGATCGCGATATCTTCATCAGAGTAAATACTCTCGCTGAGAAAACATCGGTGACCGTATGCTTTCGCGATTAATTCTCTTAATTTTAATAGGCGTATCACCAGTCCATCGCTGGGTACTCTCGTGACCTGTAAAATGGTCTTGCTCTGCTAGTATGGATTAGCTTGCTTTTGTCTTTGTCCAAATAACCAGGGGAGATCGCGATATTTTCCTTTATCTAGTAAATGGTGTCACTGAGGAAACATCCCTATGTCTTAGTATGATTATTTCTTCCCATTTTCAGGTTCGTAACACCAGTCCATCGCTGGCTACCCTAGCTGCAGTCATACCCACAGTCACACAGAATGGGCAACCGGTCGAACTGCTTTTGGACTGTAGGAGGAATCTTGTAGAAATGCAGGGAGGGAGTGAAAACACCACGCAGAAGTGTGAGACAGCTCTGTTTCCAGACGAACCACAAAGCCGCTTTGCTGCGATTCAGAGAGGTAATCCATCTAATTGCTCATTTAGTCTCTTTTACCCAGCAAATATGAACGCGTTTGATTCATGTTTTTTTTTTTTTTAAAGAAATCCTTGTTTGGTGCAGACTTTACCGACACTATACAAACTCCACTGTGTTTGTGTAGGTCATTTTTAAGAAGCGGTAATGCAAATAACCGCGTGAACTTTCTGGCGGGCTGTACATGTTTCATTTCCCGGGCTCTTCAGGAAAAAAATGTAAAAAAACATTACCACAAGATGGCATTAGAGCTCGAGAGTTGAAAATGAATAAATAAATAAATTACACTCTCCAAAAGCTTTAGTCTAAGATATAAGGATATGAAATACAGGCACAACAATGGCATCATTAAAAACACTGAATCCTACAGACAAACTGCAGCAGGTTTAATTGCTTATTACACTAAACATGTTATTTATTTCCCTGCGGGGGAATTATGCTGGGAGTTATATTTGTAATGCTACTGGACAAGATGAATTTCTGTCCCATGGGAACCAATAAGTTCTATCACAATTTATGTGAACTAGACACAATTGTGAGTCATGTGTCCTTTAAAATATAAAACATGCCCAGCTGACTGTAACAGCCTCAAGATGTACAATATAATTGATGGTTTGGAACGGGGAGAAACTTAAGTGCTCTTTACTGCTACTTTTTTTTCTAATATGAATTTTCAATTTCAGATTTGGCCTGTTTGCACTCTTTGAGCCTTCGCTGGAGTTTCACGAGCTGCTGTAGCCCAAGTAGGTAGTGGGAAACAGCTGTAAGCGACTCCTTCAAGGCGCACTGGCTTCAGTCATTGTGCTCGCCTGTTTATTTTGGTCGTGAAGCCACACGAAATGTTCCAGTGCTTAAATGTGTCACTCGTGCTGCCGGTTATTAAAAGCGCAGTGTCGGCATGGCTGCCGAAGGGTTAAGTGCTGTGGTTAACTGGGCAAAAGGATTTTAAAAGCACACTCACACACGATTAAACTAGCACACAGTCGACTCGCATGACAGGGGGAAAAGGTGATGGAGAAATAGCTTCCTGTTTTTTTGCACGTGTTCTCCGTGCTACCGTGTGTGCGTCAGTGCATGCAGTACTACACGCGTGCGTGAATGTGCATGCACGGGAGCCATGTGCCTGCATGACGGCGAATGCAGGCGTGCGTGTTGTGGTCCAGCGCATGTGAGTGTACCTGGTAAAGGCCACGCAGAAGGCTACGGATGCGCAACCCCCCGTGCCACCACTTGCTGCGCTTGTTTGTTCTGGGGCTTAACAGTCCTGAGATCCCCGCCCCCCCCCCCCTTTCACAGACAAGCCACTTCCTTGCGCTTGATGCAAGGGCGCCCTTTGGAAAGAAAAGCGCGGGTCTTCGTCTTGCGGTAAGAGGCTGTAACTCCGGCATACACCAAAGTGGGACTACAGCCACATCTAATACCTGTGTCCGGGCGAGAAAAAAACAAACAAACAGACAAAGTTGGGTGGGGGAGGGTTGAGGCGAAAGAGTGCTTGCTGACCAAGCAGTCAGCGGGTCTGTAACGTACTACCGTCGAAGGATGTTACATCACAGCGATAAAGTCTGGTAATAGAGGATCGTAAAAGCCTGCAAATGACGCTGTTGTCAGCAAAATATGCAGCAAAAGATATATAATGATGCCACTGATGTGGTTCATTTTCATCATCTTCTTTCCAAGGCACCATATTGTTGTCCCTGTATGAAAAACAAACATCGGTCTGGACACAATCACCGTTTCAAGATGTTACCCCCTTTGTTGGTAAAGTCGTTAAGTTAACTTGAGTGAATCCATCGATTTCATGCCCAGTAAAAGGATTAGATACAAATAACAGGTAGCTGACTGGGAGTTATTTCACCCTCCCAATGAGAGCTGAAATGGTTCTTGCTAAGAAGATACGGATCTTACAGTCAAAATCATTACCGGCCTGCTCTCTATTCCATGTGAAGACGGACTACACACAACATTTAAAACTTTTATAGGGAGAACTAGGCTGAAGCTGAAAACATGCATCATCAGTCACTATTTGAAAGAAAAAGCTCCCCCTTGTAAAACATGCGAAATTTTCCAGTAACAAAACATTCACATGACTGCCTGCCTTCACCTTTCTGCTTTCTCAAATGGAAACCTTTACTATAATTTCAGAACAGTGGTGGGGTAGTTTTATTCAAGTGCTTATGTGACTAGGTGGGGTCAACATTTCTTTTGTGTCAAAAACAGACATGTCCCACAGCACACGGTCAGCTAAAATATAGCACCCCTCAAGCTGGGGGTTAAGGGCCTTGCTCAAGGACCCATGGACGTGTGACTGTTCTGCCTAGGCTCAAAGCAGCAATCTTCTGATCTCAGGCTTAGAGACTTAGCCTGCTGAGCCACTCACTCTCTTACTTGATACTTTGGTTACCTGGCATGTCGTCACTCCCTGTTGGATTAGACGTTATGGAAAAGAATGGATGAATGCATTTAAGGTGTCCTGTCGGTTTGAACATGAGCATGGCTGGATAAACAGGTAACGTGGCCACTAACTGAAGCTCGCCATGGTCGTGTATGATTGAGCTTCGTCAGCATCGTCTGTGTGTAATGATCACCGGCCTATTCATGAAGACCAAAGGCAGAGAGCAACACAAAGACCCAATGTGTAAAGCACATTTATCCTACAGAGCCCTCACTTTAAAGCAATTTTTCACTCTATGTCCTTTTAATCCAGATGGAGTCATGGGTGTGTATGTCACTCAGAGAGGATGAATAAAAGCCTTGTTTTAATGCACTTTGAGCATCGTACACAGCTAATGGCACAAGAGAAGCACTGTGGTATTTTTGATATGATTTCTGCCTCGCTGCAATGGGCGGTTAAGTAGCGTATTAAGACGTGTGGCTGTCTGGAGTGCATGATATGAGACTGACCTGACAAGGACAGACTACCATCTATAATTAGAAGTTGGCGCTTTTGTGCACATGTCAGTTTTCGGGCCGCTTGTTTCGGGCGTGTGGTTTCGTCTGTTTCGCCTTGTGACTCCCAGCTCCTCCTATAGCGTGGTGGAGCCCTGCTGTGAGAGGAGCCTCAGTGGAGCTGTGGCTTCTGCGAGCCTGGCCCTCTCGCCTCCCTTTTGAGGCTTCTTTTAAAATGCGGACGGTTCCTTTAAAACCAATCCCCCATAAGTACCCTCGGGGTTTTCCTGCTCACACATGGACCGTGAGATTTGGTTACAGGGTCTCTGAGCTGCGGGCCACCTCAGTGCATTCGCAGGCGACACACAGGCCCACTGCAGGAATGCATTTACACCCTTGCGGGAGTGCAGCACCATTGAAACATTCTTGCCGACAGCTGCAGTTCCATCCTCCTGGAAGGAAATGGACGTCTGCTCACAACCTCTGACAAAGGCATTGAATCGAAATATCCTCAATGTTGAGAAAAAGTTAGGTAAATGAGTATTAATATAATTGAGCTCTGTCATCCACTTTTATTAGCCAGTTTTGCAGCACACTAGAGTAGCAGTGTGGGAGACTAATAGTGTCCTCTACAGGTCAGATTGAGAAACAGGCACTTCAATTTTTTTTCTTTTTACATTATTAGTTTAAAATTTATTTTGGAAGTATTTTTATTTTGCAGACTATGAAGTCTGTAACCTAGCTTTATTTGGAATGTGAAATCCATACATGATGCTGAAGGTGATGCTGACCCTTCTTAAGCCCATCTGAGTCCCACCGCAACACAGAGCATTTAGCCACATTCTCAAGTGGCTGGAGAAAATGAAACTAGCAACATTTCAAGAGACGGAGAGAACAAAAAAAAACACAACTAGCATGAAACAAGAATTAAATTGTTCAACGACCAGGCTTCACACTTTGAAAGCAGAGGAGAGAGAACGCGCTTGGAGTCAAGGCCTGAAATGATGCTAATGCTGTTCTTGTTTTTTGCTTTTGGCTGACGTCTCCATCCGGCTAAATCAAACTTTTGTGTGGGATACCAGAACTTGGATTGTCAGAGGATCTGAATACTGTGAGTTTCAGCCTGCTACCTGCTATCTCGTTTATCCTTATCTGCTTTGCCCTGTGCAGGCAGCATCTATGTTGGGAAAAACCCCTCCCCCAACCTCAACTAAGACACCTACAGAGATGAAAATGGATGTTGTTAAACTTAGGAGGATGGACTTAATAGGATGGACACCAAGTGGGTCAACCGAGCAAGCTCTTTAAAAACATCCAGCTGTAAGAGTAAGAAGACTCTGGCCAGCTGTTGCAGTCTCCTATGGCCTGCTGCTTACAGGCCCGGCACTTACAGGCCTGCTGCTTACAGAACCGGCACTTACAGGCCCGCTGCTTACAAGCCTTCTGGTTACAGGCCCACCCACAGTAATGTGGCACTACCCTGGCATGCTCAGAGAAGAAATATTCAGCAGATGTTTACTTCTGTGCACTTCCTAAGCTTGGTTTTGTGTACGTGTTCCATCAAGACCCCAAACCTGCCCCCCATGTCCAGGAGCATCGGTGGGGCAGAGCCTCTCACCGGTGCAGTTGCCTAGAGGCACCCAGTAGCTGGGTAGGTGTGCTCTTTCCGTTCCCGTTCTGTTTTCACTTCAGCTATCAGCAGCTGTGCACCCTGGTCTCTGCCAAACCGCAGCCTGTTTCCCCTCTACCCTTCTCTGGGGAGCAGCACACTGCAAGCCCCCCCCCCATACCCCGCAGGGCTCGCTTTCGCTTCCCAACACGGCGGCGCCCCCCTGTCAGACAAAAACACTTGCACACAAACACAGCCGATGTGCAGACATGGCAGCTCCCCTTCCTTCAATGCTCTCGCTCTCTCTCTTCCTTCCTCCCCACATCCACGAGTCTGCCTGCCCCGCTGTGGCGTCCCGCTCATTCTTGCTCCCTCTTTCGTAGCACACGCCACATTTGCATATCCGCTTTTCACTGGTTTCCCAGATGCTCAGTGAGTCCAGCTAGTGGTTCAGATTAGATTTGCTTCCAGCCCCACAGTAAATACCTCTTTAGATACATGTTTTACTTTTTTGGTAATGCTTTACATTGACAGCACCTTCATAATGTATTCATTAGGCATTCCTAGAACATTCAGTGCACCTTCATAATGCATTCATTGAACATTCATAGGCAGCCTGTACGTGTATCTTAACATCCTGTTGTGGGGATGTGACAGCTATGAAATATATTAGAAACAAACATTATATGATTATACAATTATAATGTTTGTCATTATCATTTAATGTTTATTAATGTATATTAAAATCATTTAGGTAAAAGTGCAACTATTATAAAAGTGCAGTTAATGTAAACAATTGCTTTTTTAAATTCAAAAATAGAATAATTTTGAAGATGACTGTTCAGCTACAGTATGTGCTGAGCTATTATCCGACACCTGTGCACCATTTAACCTGACCAGCTTGTGATCACGCAGATATTCTTGGCTCGCAACACTTTTGATCTACAGACCAATGGGAACTTTGATTTTTGTTATGATAGTACACTTGTTAAAGTCATGGAAAAGTCTGGAAATAAATCAACAAACTATCCTAAACCGATAATAGAGAAATGGTTCATTTACTTTGATGGCTGTTTTCCTGAAGTTGTTACAGGGGGTCTGTAACGGAAGTGATTCGGCATTCCAAAGACCTCTAAAGGGATTGTTAAACTCTGCCTTTGTGGCAGTGTGTTAAAGGTGCCGATTTGAGCAAAGTAGGGTTATATGTTCAAGCCCTGGAGGTTCTGTTGTACCTACTCTAGTAAAAGTATATAGAACATACATTCTATCTTAATGGGGAAGGGATTCAGATCCATTACAAATGAGATCTGGGGCACAAGTGTTACTGTTATGAAACAGTGAGGTAAAAAGCAAATCTGATTTGACTTGAGTTTCCTTAGACACACTTGCTAAAGACTGGACATGTGGTTGCAGGAAGTATCAAGCTGCTTGTCGCTGGGCCTTATGCCTTGAGGTTCCTGTGGAAAGGGACACTGATTGGCTGATTCCGAGGTAGGGAGAGCCAACCGCCCACACCAGTATAGCTGGATTTCCTGCTTCCCAGTGGGCTGCTCCCAGTGCCCCTCCCAGACCTCCCTCTGCCTCCCGGCACATCTCTTCAAGTATACCCCCCCAAACACCACCCCCACAGCTGCAATCTTTCTCACCAATCCTTGAAATGTCCTGGCCCTATGCCCTCCTCGTCTGCCTGAGTGCCATTTCTCGGCTGTCCTTTTCCATGCGGCTGCATTCACGAACACGCACATACATGCGCACACACGCACGCACAAACACATACAGTGAAAATGTAGAGCTGGGACACGTGGTGAGCTGGTAAGCACTCGAGGAAAGGAAGCAGACAAGAGAAGCCATGCATCTGTTTGTAGGGTGTGGTCTTGGGTACAATAGCCGTGGCGAGGGCCAGCCCTAGCAGCATGCCAAGACAGCGTCGCCGGGCAGGAAAAACTGGAATCCTAGTCAGCAGTGATTGTTCTCTAATCCGCCAGTATACAGTTTCACTGTGACTGTTAGTATTCACAAGCCTTCTCACTGTCTGTGAATCACTAAAGACCTAACAATCTGGGGTGACATTATGAGCCCAAACCTTGAAACACATTGTAAACATGTGTTGTATCAACATTATTATTATTGTTATTATTATTATTATTAGTAGTAGTAGTAGCATGATTATGATGATGATGGTAATAATGCTACTACTACAACTAATAATAATAATCATTACCAATAATTATTATTATTATTATCACGGTCCTGAGATGCAGATCTCCTATCAAGGTTTACTGACAGGGTCAGTGTGACCCCGCAGTAGATAGTCAGTTTGGGATAGGGATGGCTTAATAATGCAATGCTTCAGCCATTCATGTATGTATTAATGTCATACTATTAATAGTACGTGTTTATCAAGTTACACAGATTAATTTAAAGCGCCTCATTGGACATCAATATACAAGACTTTTCTGAAACAAGCACCCTGCATAGTTACTTTAAGTTTTTCAGCTCCATTTATCTGCTGTACTTGACACTGGATCTCCCACATGGGTGACTGGAGTGCACATTAGTATGAACTGATACTGTCTTGTTATATACCCATGACACCACCCTCTGGCTCTGATTTGTGTATGAAACTCTGCCTGGGATATGCTGCTTATGGTCCAATTGTTCTTGATGGCTGACAGATGTGTGGCTTCAGCACACAAGTGAGACCGGTTCTGTGGACCTGGCTCCTGGGTCGCCAGCTGGACCCTTCACCCCACGGCTGACTCGACATAGGTGACACCTGGCCCAGGCGGTGACCGTTGTACCTAGAAGCCTTTGTGGTGGCCTGACTGTTAAGGTTAACTCTTATATATGGCATGTTGCATTATGGGTATGTGAGGCAAGGGGACTTCAGTTAAACGGCTTGGCCATTCCTCTTTGTCTCAGTCAGTGAAACAGTGTAATAAGGTCTCCATCATCTGGGTTAAAGTTGGGATCAGTAAGAAGTGAGCTTCTTGTGAGGCGGAGGGTGTATTTGCTTGTTGTGTTTCAGTGGTCTTTAGGTTTCCCCTCTGTGTTAAGTTTGCTCTCCTTAAAGGGGTATTGTCCTACTTCCTGTATGTTTGGATCTTCCCTCGAATAGCGCCCACTCGCGTCATCGATCCCTTAATCCCACCCTTTCTTCAGATAGCCAGCGCACAAACTGCCAAAGCTGTCAGAAAGTATCGCCGTAGAAAAAGTGAAATGTCGCTGCTGAGTTTCGGAGCTGCTCGCATGTCAGAAAGTGTCATCTGAAAGAATAAATCCATCTAATCATCCATCTTCCAGCTGCTTATGCAACACAGGGTCACGGAGAGAATACCATCTATTCCCGGAAGCAGGGGAGCACTGGGACAGGGTGGCAGCCCAGTGCAGGGCTTAAATGAAAAAAATACCAAAGCTAATTCTTTTTTTTTGAATACGCTTAGTAAACTTTTCAGCAGACATGTCATTTGGCAAAATCGCTAAATGCGGATATAGGGTCCTTTGTGAGCTCAATGTGGGACAAGTTTCGCAAGCATAGCCGCTAAGAACAAAAACTACGAAAAGGCGTCAGGGCCTCAAAGACGAGCGCCTTTCCATGCTCATGAGGTGGGTGACACAAGGTAAAAGAAACAAACGAAAAACAGAATATAGACAACAATCTGAAAGCCGACATGGGGCACATTATTAAAACCCCACCCTAAGAAAAACCTAGGGCTGCCCTTTGCCTCTCAGCCCGGGCTGACTGAGTGGGTTGAAAAGCTTTGATTGAGTCTGCTTCGCGACTACAAGATGGGAGCTTATTTCTTAGAACTGCCGCTAATCATTTTCACGCAATCTATTGTCTGCACAGGATGATATCAAGACTGGAAACGGTGTCAGACATAGGGGCCCTCAGCCAGACTCAGATTACCCTGATATCTGATAGCTAATGTACCCCGATAGCAGAGCTCCATTGTGCCAAAATGGTTGCATTGCACCACTGATAAACGCTGATAATGACCAAAGATGTTACTTACTTGTAGACCCTTTGTTGATAATTGACATTTATCTGCAGTGTAATGTGACCTTTTGGCATAAAAAAGAATCTAAGAATCATATTGTGTCTATGGCACAGTATGCATATTTTTTTTTCACCGATAGATTCTAGAACTATATTTTGGAAGTATTTTTAATCATTTGCAGATGCAAAAAGATTTCATTTTTGGTCAGTTCAGGAAGATGTTACAGAATTGTAACTGTCAAACAAGTATTCTTGCATAAATTATTGTACTGTAGGACACAGCAATAATGGAAAAAAAATCAGTCATATCATTAAACACTCTGCACACATCTATGCTTTAGGTCCAGCTAAAACATGGACAAGTGCATCATGCTCAGCTACTTTCAGGTTGACAGGGTGAGAAAAGTTGAAAAGTTTCTCCCCTACTGAAGAGGCAGTTTGAAGGGAAGGGGCCGTGAAAAAAAGTCACTGTCCTTCCCCTAATCCACAGGGCGGGGAGCGGTGCTAGGCTTGCACCAATGATCAGTCTGATGAGGCTTGACAAGTGCACACACGTCATCACTGTCTGTCACACTCAATGGCACGTGTGCAGGCACACTTGTTTCTTTGACGTGCACTTGAGGAGCATGTGCTTTAAAAGAGCATGATCACTGACCTGACTTTGATCTTTTAACACTATTTGAGAAAATGTATTTGCAATTCATCTGAAAAAAGGCGTAATACAATGCACATGGTACGGCATAAGGCGATAAAAGTTTACTGGGCTTTAGGTATAGCTTGTGTGCTCCAAACCACAAATAATTTTTAAAGTTTTTTGTTAAAGATTTTATTTTCTTTAGCACATTTTTATTTTTTTATTACAAATATTTCAGCAGTAAAATGAGAAATACACTGCAGACAAAGGTACCTGAGATCCCTATATTTATTTCCACTGAACTCTGAGCCAAAGTTAGAACAGTATAAAGCCATCATATTTAGTACAAAATGTATACAATTCATATATTATGTATTTTACAAAAATACACCGCAACATTTCTTTTGCCAGTTTTCCATTCAGCAGTAGTTAAAATCTATTTTTTTTTCTTTTTGCAAAATTTATTATTATTATTATTTTACTTAAAAAAAAAAAAAAAAAAAAAGATTCGTCCATTGCACTTAAAGTTAAATGCTCTCTTAAATCCTGTGCTAGGGTTCCTCTTCAAGTATAATCAACTTTCAAGACTTAAAATAAGAACACGTTTTGTGTTCATCAAATTCGGCACACATATTTACACAAAACGTTCAAATTCCTTGTTTTAAATGTGAACAGGGATTTCACAAGTTTACAAACACAATAGACTTCTGACTGGACAGGACAACACAGTGACTTCTTTAGCAACCTGTCTACGTTGGGATTTAAAAATAAAAAAAGAATATACTGTAAGCCCTTGGCTATTGTCCTTCGCCAGGTCTATTTAATCATTTTTCTTGCAAGTCATTTTGTACCCATTTGAACAAAACCCTTAATTGTCACTTGTCATTAAAAACACAAATGTGAGTTCAGATTTCAGCGGGCTCACTTAATTTTCTTGGTCATCCCAATATTTTTGAGACATGCAACATAAACATGAGTTTTCAAACTGTATTGTGAAAGATGAGCTCATGGGGGGGTAGCAAACAGGTACCCCTCACTGCATAGGCTTCAGGAGTCTAACTTGCGATATGATGTTTTGGTATTTCACATAAAGACACCATTGCTGCTACCTTAAATATGGATGCCCACTGCATTACACATGCAGACTTATCAGCTAAACTTAAGAAAAAAACAAAGCAAATCGACCTTAACGAAATACAAACTGTTTCCAGATAGACTCTGAATTTCATTTGAACTGTAGGCATTTTTTGTTCCATTCTGTGGCTCATTACTACATCTAAAGAAAAAAAATATCTGAACAAAAAAATAAATAAAATATGCCAGAAAAAAGCTGCCCAGTAAAAAGAACGAACGGTATCCACTCATGTCGAGTGGCGACCCTTTTCACGCACACATTGGAGGTCTTCCTTCAAACAGCAGAGAATGGTGAGGATCAGCTACCTACATAGTCTACGCTGAACTCAGGAGGCACAAAGGTCTAGGTATCTTCACAGGGACGAAACAATAACCACAGACATTAAACAGCTGAAGCCCCAGTGTTTGTGCTGCATTTTCGGAGTTCTTGTGGAAACCTGCTTGAGACACACATTCTCATGTGGTACAAAACTGTTACTTCACTGATTGCACCGGGCAAACTTGGGAGCATTTTACAAAAGAAAAAGCACATTGGTAACAAAAAAACAACCTTTTTGCTTCTCAAAAAGCAGTTATATAGGCTCAGCAAACAGTCTTATGTTTTAATAATACGCTATTATAATTATGAACAACCCAAAAAATATACTTCACACCATCCTATAAGAAAAAAGAAAAATAAATACAAATTTAATAAGGCCTTAACTTATCACAAAAAACAGCTTCAGACCCCAAGATATATAACTTCCCATTATGCTAAAATATCTTAAATACAGAACTTTTAGTTTCTGTAATATACTTCCAGAACATGCAACAAGTGAAAATCCAGTTGAACCCTGAACAAAACATCTTTGGCGAAAATGGCTGAGGAAAAGTACAGCAGATAAATAGGGTTAAAGAAGGAATCCCGGACGATTTGACCTGGATATGAGTTTGCCACTAAAGAAGCAGAATGAATCTGGCTGTTGGCACAATGGAATCATAATACTTCATCTATTGGTCCTCCATTTCAGATGATTCACAGGGGAGGATAAAGGCTACGGCGATCTCCAACGGCTACGACGATCTCCAACGGCTACAGCACTAGCGAGTGAATGTCCTTTGAGCCGTGCGATCGTTGGGGATCTCACCTGAGGTATTCTCAGTGATTCCTTCACAATGGACAAGCACTGGGACATTGCATGAGAATTCTGCACAACCGGCATGCGAATGCCTAACAAAAGTAGCCGATCAACAGGGGTAACACCACTGGCTTACAGACCAACATCAAATGTCACATGAGGGGGAAAAAAAAACATGATCATTACATTGGAACCAATGGGCCAACATAATCAAAGCAATATTAACTGCAAGAATTAGTAGATGGCTGAAATATTTTCAGCACAAGATGGCAGGGTGTTTACACTGCACAGATAGACAAGGAAGCTGGCCTGCAAGACCAGTTACAGAGAATCTCACTCTTAGGTACTGAGACAATTAGGTTGAAGATGTAAGTTGGACAGAGATTTCTGTTTTCGACGTTGTGGCGTGGCACTGTTTCAGCTTTTCTGACACAAACAGATGTGTGAAAGGTTTCTAAATCTATATCACGGCATGAAGGCTGTGAAAAGTGCTGGTTTATAGCGCTTACATTCGCCATTTGACTTTAGGCACTACTATCCCAGTGGGCAATACGTAATGTCACAGATAAACTAACAAAATATTAAAGAAAACAGACAGTAAAGATTGACTTTGCTGGTGTACACAGGAAATGGCTTCATCAGTTCCTTGGGCACTCGTAAGACCTAATCACACCACGACACGAAGGAAGGTTCGGTTCCACACTGTAGGGAATAAATTGTTTTTGAACGGCAATAGCGAAACTCTAAGTACACTTCATTGTTTGTCTCGAAGCGCATGACCTTGTAATATTTCAGCGAACTGTCTAAGGGTGCAAGCGGATGGCAATGAAATATGGAAGGCCAATGCAGGAATGATCCGGACGCTCCACTGGATGTAAACTGGTCAGTAATGGCAGCACATGCAGAGCCTGTCCTGGAGAGAGGAGTTCACAGGTATTTTCGGAAGAGTCCCCATGAATAGCTGCTTCGCCAAAATTAAGACTTCAAATACAACAAAAGACAACAGTGCTCAGAAAGGGGTTGTGAATCATACCAGTACAACGCACCACAACTCACTTCACTTATTCCAGTCATACAATCTCAAATGGCTACACATGGAAAACAAATTACTGTCCTTTTGGACCCAAAATTATGCGTATTCGGTTCATGTAACATACAGGTGTGTCCAAGGCTCGGATAACAGGCATGGTCTCCGCCAGGGAGACCAGCTGGACACAAGCAAGGGTTCCCTCCCTAGTGGAAGGTGTGCTCTCCGCGAATAATATGTGAGGAGAATTCGTAGCGGTCCTGGCTACGGCAGCCACATATGTTGCACTCCAGTGGGTCTCTGTAGCCATGGCAACCCATGTGGATGGTGTACATAACGTGGTCCAGGAAGAGAACCCGGCAGTGCTCGCAGCGGAAGGCCCGTACCTCTTGGCCATCCCGGGTAAAGACACGGTAAGCCTCCCTGGACACAGTGCGACTAAACGTGGCCATGCTGGCCTGCGATGCCTCAGCTGGTTCTGGGCCTCGCGGCTCTGCCCCTCGACCATCATCCTTACGGCAGGAGGGGCTGGACCTAGGGCAGGGGGCATGGCTCGGGGGGCCGCCTGGCCTATCCTGAGGGCTGCTGCGCTCCGAGTCAGCAGAGTCCAAGCAACTGTTACTGGGTGATTCCTCCCGGGCTGCCAGGGGCACCCTGCGGCGTGTGAGGCAGAGAGGCCCATTGGGAGATGAAGACAAATCGGCAGGAGGGGGTGGTGGGGGTGGGGCCTCGTGGCTACTGGGTCGCTCGATGCGAGGCCCCATGGGGTAGAAGAGCGGGGCCACCATAGGCATTCCCTCAGCCATGGCCAACGGCGGGGGGTGTACCAGGGGCCGCAGCGAATCGGCCCCTAGGTAGGAGATGGCGTTGCTGATGGCCTGATCCATCACATGGCCCTGCATGACCTCAACCTCCTTCAGGCCCATTTCGTAGCCAAGCTCAGGGTAACTGTAGCGCATCTGCTTCTCACCTGTGGGGAGAGATGACACACTGAAACGGCAACGCCCCGGCTGTGTGCGTACTCGGCTGTTTGCATAGCCCCATGATGTACGCACCTACATTTACCCTTACTGCCAGTACAATTCTTTTTCATATATATATAATTAAAGATGATATCTCGATTTACAGAATCTCTACACAGACTGCTTTGAGGCCCGGAAGGCGCTTAGCGGTCCAGGTTTGCCTGTGCAACCTTTCCAGGTCCGTGTTTGCGATTGGTACAGGTCTTTAATCACGGAAAGCCCCACGCGAGCGCTACACACTGTGCGGAGTGTTTAACCCCTGCAAAACAGGGATGCGGTGAATGTTTTTGCCTACGTCTCGATAAAAGACGTGGCGACAATTCAGGTGTACCAAACCACAAAGTGAAAAAACACTTTCTTGCCTTGTTCAATTTTTTTTTCACCCTCCATGTGACACAGCCATGACACACTATTCTCACTACAGAGAAATAAAGTGTCAATAAAAGTATTTTAGGTGATTTTCTTAAAAAAATATGACTTGCCTACATTTACACAAAAATTGGATGGTGAGTTCTTTCAATCAGCTGATTTTTTTACACTATCAGTTTGGGTTATTTCGTTATATACCAGTCATTCCTAAGAGATTTTAACTGATATGGCATATTGCAGAAGGCTCTGTCCTATCAATCACAATGTTCCAACTGCAAGACATCATTTACTTTCTGTTTCCAAAACCCAAGCCCAGAACAGACATGTAAGCAGAAAGATAGAAGTTACATGCTGTCTTGAAAGTACTATAGGAAATTTTCAGTGTAGTACTTCATCCGAGTTACCAAACAGTCTCTGCAGAAGCACAAAAACTTTAAGCAGCTGAGATTTAAAATAACTGCATTTTTTAAAAGAGAAAGTAGAAAGTAAGTTGATCAACTGTGAAGTAATTTGTCATGTTCTTTGGGAAAACAGATATTCCTGTATTAACTAATCAAAAAGTCATTTTCAATGTTAATACTGTTCATATCATTTGCAGAATACTGAGACATGAAAAATAATTTAACCCCAGGACCATACTTCACGTTTATGTAAAAGTGTAGCATATGACTGCCTATTTAAGCAGAGTAAAAATTCATTACTTTAATTTGATGTCATTTGAACTGCAGAATTTTTATGTCCGTCAAAAAGATTCATCACTTGTTTGAAAAAAAAAAATGGTTTTGAGTTTTTGATAAAAGTTAAAATACTCAGTGAGATCATAATCCAAGAAAAAATATAATACCAATAAACTCAATTTCATTATGAAAGATCCTGACAGTATAATATAATACAAAATAATCAATAACTAAATGATAATAAAAAATATTTAAAAATCTTTTAACCACATTGTATGTAACAGGATCATTGGTAGAGTGATGCAACTGAAATACAACGGATACAAGTAGTCTTTCTGAAAAACAGAACCACTTTCACGCAAATGTGCATGGCCACTAAGTCTGGAAGCTTCCTAGAACTTCCATTTGGCTACATTCTGAAAAAAGGACATTTCTTAAGATACCACCCTTGAAAAAGTCAAACCTCTGCAAAAAAAGCCTCTGAATATACATAAAAATAAAACACATGGAAGCATCCGCTTCCATGAATGAGTTTCAGTCATAGTGTGAGAACTGTACATGCTATAAGGTGCGACTGACAGACTTTGCTGACTTAACGAGATGATGGTGCTGTTTACCATACGAGGCGTAATAAACCTATTACTGTGGGAAGGTGCAAAGAACTCTCATATATTCCTGCCAAAAATGGCTATTTACACACCAGAAACCTGTCAAAGACAAACAATCTTAACATGTGCTTCAGACTTTAAAAGTCAATAACGCACGTAGTGCTTTAAAATGATGCATTATGTAATATCAGCTTGAAATATTATTGTGATCATTACTATTTGGGCTGCACCAGAAGTTTAATGGCAAGCTACCATCCCCTGTTTTGCAGATGCCCTAAAGGCTAGTTGGCCTCTAAAGATGATTCCACCTTCCTAGCTCACATTAACTACATAGAAGAACCGTAGATAGAAGCAGAGCTATGTCCTGTGGACAACAGGATCTTTCCGGCAGGCCCACCTTGATACCTACCCACAAACTTCTGTGGTGTGGTACTCTTCCTCTTGCCCACGTTGCCCTGGAGCCTCTCGATCACTGGGGGCCTGTCAAATGCTACCATTGGGTGAGGGTCCATTAAGAGCTTGGGGTCACTCCGGACATCCCCTGGGAGAGCAGGGTAGCAGGGGGGGATGTTAGAGATGAGCAGCAGAAAGCTGGAGAAATCGACATGCCTGGCCTTTACTTTTTACTACGTTCATTCCATCCTGAAACTTCAACAGACTCCAGCTGGCGCTGATTTTTCATTTAATTCAAAAGGCAAGATTATACTAGACGTCACACAATGGCTTTGGCTCAGGGAGAAACCTGACCACAAAACCCCACATCAAACGCTTAAACCCGGATCTGTCCCCACTAATAAACTGCAAGTAGCATGACCTTAAAGTCAGGTCTAGTCCATGTTAAGTGAATTTTATTAGCAGCTGTCATCTGCACCTGGTTGTTTTGTTTAGCAACCAAGGCCTTGTTACCTTGGTGGGGTCCCAAGTTGGAGGAGGGGTCCATGCTGATGCCCTGTAGGTAGTTGTGACAGCGCTCCTTGTGTTCTTCCAATGACGCCCGCTGCTTGTAGCTCCGCCCACAATAGTTACACTTATGCGGTTTACCCACTGCAAATGAACAGAAAGTCCACACACACACACACACACAAGAAATGGCCCGTTAGAGATGAACCATTACGCAAAAGCACAGTAGACCCGAGTCAGCATTTGCGCACCACCCCCCTGCTCCAGTGCTATGTCAACTGGCCACAGTGCAACGAGGTGGGACTAGAGAGCGCGGCAGGAAAAATCATGAATAAGCACTCGAGTCGAAGGGGGACGCAGGAAGCGGGGCAGCGCGTCGCGAACTGCTCGAGGTCTGGTCCTTACCTACTGCCAACCAAACCCAGAAGATGTGGGTGGCAGGCTCCACCTTAAGAGGTTTCTGTTACTCACAGAAAAGCCTACTTTGGTCGCCTGGAGTTCACTACTACAGCGTCAAGCCTACGGATCAACCCTACCTGCTGAGGGCGAGAGATGTAATAATGGCGGAAAAACCATCAGCATGCTCAACAGAGGGGGCGCCGCTGCCAGTTTTCCACTGATTCACCCTTTCATTTCCACTCGGAGCTCCCAGAACGGGGCCACGAGCTACGCAAGCAAGAGAAACCGCCACTCGCATTTCAGTGGGCTGTTCTGGTGGGAGGCCGAGGCTGGCTGAGATGGGGCGTGGCAGGCAGGACCGGGGGCTCAGTTAGGCATGTGTCACAGAGAGGGGGCAAGTGGGCAGGCTGGACCAGCTGTGGGGCATCCCAGAGACAGACAAGCAGCAAAAAGTTTCAAAAGAAATAAAATCAAAAAAGTAATCATCTGGGGCTGACATCTAGGTGTCCTGGAAGCAAAGGAAGTGAAAGCAACTTCATCACAGAGAAGCAGCAAGTGATGAGTGCAGACTATGGACAAACCCCAGAGAGGTCACCAAGAAGCTAATGTCATTTTCATCTTCAGCCAGGAAAATTATGAGGACCACCATGATCGTCACATAATCAGAGCTAGATAAAAAAAAAAAAAAAAATCATACATACAACGCATACATTTGTATTTTTTTTTTTGTTTGTTTTTTTTAAATCCGTAAGGCGTATATGGGGAGGGCCAGTCCCACCAGTAACTAAATCTGATGATCTGCTAATACTGTCATGAGAACAGACTGAAAATAGTCCCTCTCATTATTACTTTATTACGGGATTACTGTGGGTTTTTCTTCTCAAAATTTGTCATGCAACCTCTCAAAACAGATGACGACAGGGTTTTAAAAACTTTCGAGGTGACAGAGTTTTGATGACAAAAGGAATATTAATGTAATAAAAATATGGCAAGTAGATTCTAGATTCTCATTCTGCCTGTACCAATACCCACATATCTCTCTGAACACAATATGGGTTATTAGTAGCGGGATGTTATATATTGAACATGGACTTTTATGGTTTCACTGGTCTCATACATTTTTTTAAACAGCTACTACGTCAGCAAAAAGTGTCAAGCATGTTTTCAACTGACAAAGATGGTGACATTTGTTCATATGTCATCTATCCCTCACTGCTTATATTTATGGATAAGTACCTGAAGTATCTAATAAGTGTTAAAATATTCTTAAATTTACTTCATTTGTTGTTTTTACAAATGACCTGAGTGCTTAATATAAGATTGCTAAAATGACAACATGAAAGGTTCAAATAGTTTAAAGAAATCTACAAATAGTGGTATTTACCGTATATTCTCCCACAAACACAATTTCAGCCATTTCAGGGCTTTATGTAAAACTAACTAGTGTACAAAGCATATTTACCAAGCTACTTGGGTTAGATGGAGAAGTAATGCTGTGCATTACCCTGCGCATTACTCTCTGCTTTACACTGCGCATTACTCTCTGCTTTACACTGCGCATTACTCTCTGCCCAGGGGAGTTTAGATTTTCTATTCTGAATTACACACACAAAGGGGATCACAGAATGTAGTAACCTGTGCAGAGAAGCAGTGTGGTGTTCAGAGTTTCAATCTGTGATTCCTTCACTGTAATGGGGCGACTGGATGACTCTGAATATTGCTGCAACAGTCAGGGGACAACACTCTTCGTTTTCAGCGTATGGCCTTTCTTGGGAGGTGCTGCGGCCGTCGCATGAAACAAACTGTCTGCTCCACTGATCGCAGCCAACGCAGCTGGTAACTGCCAACCAAGGCAGGGGACACACCCACTGTCACATGGACAGGCGGTCGCACACACACATGCATCTGCGCAGATTGCAGTTCATTGATAAGGTGCTTTGATATCACCACATGTAGTCCTTACATTGCTTAACATTATTTAGTAAACGCTACAGTAGGGATTTCTCTTTCGACTATTAGAAGTTGGACACGCACACACACACACACACACACACCTCTACTCATCTTTGTGGGGACCATTCATTCATTTCTATGGGTAAAACCCTAACCCCTACCAAGCCTAACCTTAACCATAAGTAACCAAACAAAATACAGGACTTCATTTTTTATTTTTTGATTGCAGTCACTGATTTTTATAAAATTGTGTTCCCACAATATAAGGTATACATGGACCACACACACACACCACAGACTTACATTTTAGTGATGGGATAATATATAATGGGATTAGAGTTAACAGTTTGCTGACTTGTTTCGAGCTTCCACTGACCTACACAACAAAACGCGTTAAGCTGTTAAGCTTTTCCGTCAACCAGATCATGCCCTAGCTAGTAAGAATAAGTAAAAAGGTTAGGGGACTTGCTGTTTGATAATGAAAAGGTTTCAAAGCTCATGTGAGAGGATGATTGTACTCCCCCCTAGAAGGCAGACTGCCCCTTTGGACAACCCACCCCATACAGATGTAACCCTCCAAATACGACCACTTAAAAAAATCTGAATTCCTGGCTTTGCCAGTAAAACTTACAAGGCTTGTGAGATGACAAGATGAATTGGCCTTGAGGCTAACACTGTAGACACATCAGTACAGAGGCACCTTCCTTGCAGAAGAAAGGCACATAACTTGAGGTGTCAGCCAGTAGGTTTGGGCTGGAACTTACGCAAGGTATTCATTCCTGAATTCCAGAAGTGAAAAATCCAGGTAACAGGTGAAACTGCGAAAGTCACTTTGGAGAGTCACCTCATGAATGAAACCGTCAAAGTTTGCTTTCATACAGCCACCTCCCCGTCCACTGCTGCTTGGAAACGGTTCACACATGGACTGGGAGGAAGTCCATATACATACTGTATTTATATCAACATTATATCACATGTCGCTTCTGGGAAACATCACGCCACTGCAGTTGACCATAAAACTGCATCACACTTGTTTTTCAACACTTCTGCCTACAGCTCTCTGCTCTTCCCCCTCCATCCTGGCATGTACCCGTCATGCGACTCTCACATCCATCTCCATATGACTTCGAGCCGATCGGCAGCCAGCTCTCTGCTCCTCGCGGGCCTGAACTGAGCAGCTTCAGCCCTCAGCAAACAATCAAAAACGGAACCTGTTCTCAGGTCCGTGCCACCCCACTTCAGACAGACAATCTCCAGTGTTTCCCGCAATGAAAAAGTTCACCACAAAACTAATTAAAAAAAAGGAAAACAAAACAAGGTCTTCTGCAGTTTCTGCAGGAAACCGCCAGTGGCCCGAGGCCTCTGATCGATCCGATCACTGTAAGTGGCAGTAGTTTCTCCCAACTGTGTCCTGTCCGCCCCCGGCAAGCTGGCCTCCAGGCTGGGAGGGACCCCACCCCACGCAGAGCAGCCAGAGGCCGAAGTGGCACGTGTGGGTGTGCGGCTGTGCAGGCGGAGGCCATTGGTACGTGGTGACGATTGTCTAAGCGAGCCGGATGGGCCAGGGGTGTCCCGACATTCTGGTTTTCCTTAAACAGGAGGGGGGAAAAAATGGACAAAGAAACGCTGGCGGAAGGGGGGGGGGGGGGTAGTCTGTTGCGCTAGTCAACAGAATTTTAGAGTGGCGATCCTGTGTTAAGTTCAGCTCCAGCTAACCTCTTAAGCAACTGGTTACTAAAATAAGTAACTAAAAGTTTTTAAATTGATAATTTTATACTTATACATACATATATATAAAACACGCACACACACACACACACACACACACACACATTACATATCATAATACAAAAGCTGAATAAACTTGATTGGGTTGGTTTCCCCTGTTCAAAAAGACAGTTACAGATGTACAGTATCCAACTTTCAGTATATGAATCTTGTAATTGCTCAGAAACTGGGTTACTAATCGGTTGGTTGAAAAAATATTGAAAATGGCAGGAGAGAAAAAAAATCAAGTCAAATTATGACTTAAAGAAAAGCTAGCACAACAGATCCCTGGGTTGAAGATTAAACATAGATAAAACGGCATTGATTTCGGAAGGGGTAGGAAATCGATGCAAGACCTCGTCTAACTTGAAGGATTTCTTTGAGTACGCAACAAAGGCTACTGGCTGTCAAGAAAGGCTGCATTGCGCTTCTTTGTGCAAACGACCAAAACTCGACATGAAAGGCATCTGGGATGTACGCCGGCTGGAGTCCCTAGTCGGGCTGGAGAAGCTGTTGGTGCACCACAGCTTTCGGCATTAAGGTAGACAATGGACTCCCAGACAGCATAGCAGGCAGTAGAAGACTTACAGAAAAGGACGCGGACAGAGTTACAGAGTGGGTAGAGGCTTTGCAAATACTCAACAAGAAGAAAGATTTTCACTCCGAATATTCAAGGAGCGGAAAATGAACAAACAAAAAACAAAACCACAATTTGACTGCCGATGCCTCATTCATCCCATCGCTGTTGAGACAAGCTAGCTGCAAATATCAGATTTTTCAATAATTTTGAACTAACGAGATTTTATTGCACACATTATTATGGGTGTCTGTGATACATTTCTGCATACCATAAAGAAGAAAATCTCAATGTGTCCAAATATACAAGTGCTAGGTAGAGGCCATGGTTATACTCAGTCAGCATATATCCAAACGCACAAGACAGACTGAAAATGCTCGTTCCATCCTGCACCACACACAAAATATATCCCCCCAAAAAACCACAAGTACCACAAATCGCAAACACCAATTTATAAACAAAAACAAATAAAATCACGCTAATGTAAAATAGCTAGTGTGGCTTGATTTCCTTTTAGTTTCTGACCCATTTTAAGTGCAGAAAAAAAAGCACATAAATGACTTCACCCGCCTGACTTTAGGCTAGTGCCTGCTGAAGCAGGAAATGTAAGGGAGGATAAATGTCACGAGACAGACGGAAAAAAAAAAAAAAAAAAAAAAGAGAGAGCAGTTGCCCTGCACAGCTGGGCGGCAATCAGCGACCAGTAAGCTTGGCATTTACGGTGCTGTTCCCTCACGTTTGCTTCCAGGAACCAACCCGGGGCAACCGCTTCCGAGGAATGGGCCTGCGGACAGCGCTCACGCCACCTGACCCATATCCTGAGCGAGGCGATGGCGTGAAAGTGGGTTAGCGACCAGGCGGCCCTGGGGCCCAGTTTCTCCAAACGGGACCGTCATCGAGTCTGCCGCACACCGATAATTTCTTTAAAAAGAGGCTGTGACTGCGATTGGCTTGAGCGAGACCATGTGGCTGCGGCTCTCACATCGTCGGGCTCTGACTGCATAGGCCCCCGGGCTGAGGGAGGATGGGAATGGGGCCTGTGTGACAAGTTTGGGGGGTG
>JAODKF010000040.1:19465573-19482757 GCA_026779585.1 Mormyrus proboscirostris | reverse complement strand
GGGGGGGTTAATCTCCGGTGACAAGCTGTCACCTGGCAACGGGGAGCCCGAGCTAGCCCGGATTTTGGCCTCAGCCGTGGGGTGGATTTTCCATGACAGAGCGAGCAGTACAAAGGCCTCCCATCCCCACTGGTCTTGAAGGTCAAGAGCACTGGTCCATATTAAGTGGCAAGATGCAGTAATGTTTCCCTTAGGCACGTTAGCTGCTGGTGGGTTAGGATCAGCAGGAGATCAGTGATGGGTACAGACTCAAAACTGAAGCAGGAACCTAATGACACTGCCATTCTTACACTGTAGAAAATACCTTTGTACCTTTGAGGGAACAATTACTTGTCACTGGGGCTGTACTCTCAATCGTCTGCCATTTATACCCTTTCTGTAGGTAAAGGTACTTTTTATGATACAGAAATGGACTCAGGAACATTATTGTACCACTGGAGGTACATTAATGTTATTTGTACCTTCAGGAACACCATTGTATCAGGGCTGTACCGTTTTTTGATATTACAGGAGAGGTTTTATTTATATTTATATATTTATATATTATTATTTATATTTATTAAGGTTTATTGGGGAAAAAAGTGAGGGATGGGGGGGACTGCAAACGTCTCAGCAGGCAGCTGGATAGCTGAATGTATTTGCATGTGCAAATCGCGGAGACTCATAAGCGTTGCCGGACACGCTAAGATAGAGGAGATGGATGCAGGTGGTGGCCGAGCAAGACAAGAGGCCCAGGCAAGTTAAGTGGGCTTGGATGACGAGGTATCCAGACAGAGGAGGTGGGCCTAGGATCTGGACATGGGCCCAGGCAAAAAACAATGGCTGAATGGGAAATGGCAAAGGCTAAGGGGCACTGTACACGAATGACATACAGGGAGTCATCTGCAGCCGAAAAACCTAAAGAATCCTATCGCGCCTCACTGCTTGCTATACGTTCAAGCAGGTCTAAAAGATAAATAAAAATGCCCGTGTTTACAAATATAATTGACAATTTAAAAAAAAAAAAAAAAAAAAGAAAGAGGGAGATATAAATCAATGGCGCTGTTTATTCGGGCTTTCTGACCTTTCAGGGGCTGAGTACGTGCCCTCTGAACATTTGTTTTGAGGAGATGATTTGACAGGAACCTGTAATTTGACAGAACGACTCATTAATTCGAAAACTGTGAACCCCCCCCCCCCAACTGTGGCGATTTCACTGCAAAAGTGATTCAGAGGGATTGCGATGCTAAACAATGAGTCTCTCCTTCCTTAATTCTTTTCAGCTGTGTCATGTGTGCCGAGATCTATAAGGAACTTTGGTGAGAATAAAGGAGAGGAATTGGATAGGAGTTGGCCCCATTCAAAAGAGCAGTGGGTTCAGGCATCCTGGGAACGCGCAGGCGGAGCATGGATCAGGTTTTTCCTGTCAAGCTCTGTCCCCTGACCATTGCAACGCTACAGCGATAGTTCTTCATCAATCCTGACTCAAATATGCCAGTGTGTTCTTCGTGAAAAGCTGCCTCAGAACACAGAGTTATACTGGGTAGTTTTCTCATGAGGAAACAAGGCCAGCGGCCCCAGTTCATGTTCCCATCACCACTGTCCACAGCCACAAGTCTTCATGTCCAAAACAGCAGGAAGAACAAGTACAAAAATCATCCCCGACTACGTCAATGCAAGGGCTTGGCCGTGGAACAGGCAAAGCTTCCATCTGACAATGCTCACCGGGAATGGAATCTTCACATGATTTAACACTGTTATGCAGCATGTGAACTGCAAGGTTGATGGTGCTTACAAGAACGCATAAAACACATGGATGCCAGCAACATTCCAATCAGCACCAATAAACTAGAGAGTTCACCCCCTCACATGCACGAATACGATTCACCAATCAAGTTTAACATGCAAAAGTCAAATCCCTCTATTGTTGTTTACTGAGAGAAAACATTTCCACACTAACCGGTTGGGGAATACCTTCATTCTTTCAGCAGTCTATCAGAACACTACGCCCAGATGATATATAAGAGATGGGAAAGGTGCAGGGGCTGCTGAAAACAGACGTCTAAAGTACCACAAGGAAACTGGTACCATAGCACGATTCAAATAAGAAACCTCCACGGAGACAACATAACTCCACTTTTTCAGGATAAGGGCTCGATTTCTGTTTTTTTCAATACATTTATTTTTTCTTATCGAATTTAATAATGCGTAACGGCCTTTTTTAAAAATGGCATTTTCAGTTAAGCGAAAACTTTCCATTCTCCCCAGCTGCTCTAGGTGTCAATCTGTTGGTGCAGATTTGAAACCCCAAAGAGCTGAATGCAGGCTTAAGGTGCCTTTAACTGAAGCGTGTTACAAGACACACAAGAGCGCCTCTCCCCCGGCGACGATTAGCTTGGTGAGAGGCGTTACTAAGCGGGACGTGCAAAGACATCGAGTGGAGATGCACTGCTGTTCATCTGTGCCTCATGATGCTTCCACCAACTGTTCCATGACAAATCTTGTTTATTTACTCAAGCGCACTTCTACACATCTGCAGCATCGCCATGCAGCCCTGTCGGAGTCGTGGCAGTTAGATAAAAATCAACCATGTGACACGCCGAGACCGACCATCTTCATGTGGCATTAAAGAGCATCTCTCTGTCTCCAAGGACCATCTGGACTGAGATAAGGTGCAGACATCTATCCAGGCACACACCTCTTACACTAGACAACCAAGATATCCTTATAACAGAATATGGTGATTCCCTCTTGCTCACTGCCACTGTGAATGAATAAGCTTGACTGTGTCTTTCCATTCTGAAATACCACTACAGCCTAAAGGACATGGGCTTTTTGAGCTAGTTAGGAAAATGGCTTACAAGCCAGTTTACTCAAAGGTGTCTAATCGAAACACCAGATTGAGTCAAAACCCTGGCTATACTGATGTTGTCATGGATAGAGCGGTGAAAATCACAGCGCGAGTAGTCATCAGGCTAACAGTGTCCAAGGCTCGAGCACAGAGAGCCTCCTTAGTCAACTCAAAAGACACCCAAGTGACAGAAAGCAGTCCGCCAAGGGAATAGGTTTCTCAGAACAGCCGGACGGCTTTCCCGTGGGGTTACCAGGTGGGAGTCACAAAAAAGTCCCTTATATTTTCACCAATGCACCCTTATCTGATGAGCCACACTATCAATGGTAACTGGCTCCTTGAGTGAAGGGAAGTGTATGCTCGTTCACACTGTACATGCTGAGGGACCCAAAGGAAGAACACAAGAGGGGCTATGAACGAGGAGAGGACATTCAGGAACTCTTTTAGGCATTCAGACTCTAAGTGAGACACAGTTTGACCTACTGCCAACTTGAATGATTTAAGGCCTAAGCTCTACTTGGAAGCTCACTCCAATCTCCCACCAACCTTTACGTGAATACATGATTATTTTATGATCTAAACTAATCCCTGGCTAGTGTCCATGCGTACCTGTGTAAAGTGGTACTCAAGCCCGACCTTATCCATGCCCCGCATGGGATTTGCTATGTGGTGTTAATATGGATGGAGAATGCAAACAAAAAAAAAAGCACACTAACTCAGTGAAGAACATGATAAAATGCACAATCTGCCTTTTGGGACTTTGTACTAGCAGAAAGGCACATATTTTCAAACAGTATTAAATTAAACTGTAACACGCAAATAATAAATGCATTATGTGGCATGAGTGTAGATTCAGAAATTGGGAAAAGAGAAACCAGTATGGAAGAACTTTTGGATAATATTGCATGACTATGAACAGAGGGGACAGTAACTATAATTTGCAGTGACAGTGTGATCATGACATAACCAAAATGAAAGCCACTCGACAACAGGAACACAAAGCTTACAATCACGAGAGTGTTACCATTCTTTCCTTTAGTCTGGACTGTTAATTCAATCATTGATATTAAGTGCTCAGCTCACCTGGGCAAATTTATTGTTAAATGGACAAATTCAAATGTACAATGTAAAAGTGTCTCTGACAATGCATCTCGAATCTACAAGTACAAGAAAGAGACAAACACAAGGTACTAATTGACATTTATGCTTTCATTCCATAATTGATTTGTTCCATTACATCCTATTTTCTTTAATCAATTGACGGGACATAGCTTGATCTCTACTGTGCAAGTAATGCGCCACAATTTTAAGGTAACCTAATGAACTGGCTAATCAATCTATTCATCATTCTATGAATAAATATTTCTTCATCTGTCCTTGATCCCTCACCCAACAGGTTCCTTAAGACGTAAAGTATCAACTTAGATTGTCAAGGATAATCCACTGCAGGAGAGAACTACAGGAAAGTGTCCTACGAGACAATGCCTCACACTCGTTCATCATTTCATCTCATTCGGCGAGCAAGGATCAGCTCATGGGAAATGCTTCACAGCTCATCATGCTAGCTAACATGCTAACTGCGCTGAAATACTGCCCCACATACCACATTCCGCACCCTATTAAGCAAATACACTCCCATTACGCACCTAACTGGAAAATAATCGTAAACAGAGACATTAAAATAGCGAACTTAGAAAGTTTACTTACTATCAAGGTACCCATCTGTTGTCTCGGTCTCCATAGTAGGGGCCACGGGCTGTTGGGATCAAAGGGACACACTGCATTAATAAAAGGGCTGACTAGGAAACATGGAGCCCTACATGAACCGCTGTTCCTCATGTCCATCACTGCGCCATGGCGACCAGAGTAGCCAGGGATGCTGCCTCAGACCTCGTCACTGTTGGCTAACTTGACGTGAGAGAGGAGCCTGCTTTGAAGAGGTTCACAGAAGTCAGTCATTTTTGGCAACTGGGTTCAGCTTTCAGTCAAAGCCTCTTAGTGATTCTGATACCTCAAACCCGACAGCAGGACGAGGGAGCGGGTGCTCACATTTCATGGAAGAGTTCTCTGGTTTGCTGAGAAGTTAACTACGATAAGTAGCATGCTGCTGGCAGATGTCTGTCTACATTTACATCACGTTTTACTCCGTGGTGGAACCAATAATAGGGTATGGCACTAGACAGAAACGGTTATTAATAGACAATGTCAACTAGAATATTGGTAGTAGACAGAAAAAAAATCTATAAAAAGAGTATGAAAGCAAATGTGAAACCCAGGAGATTGTACTGTATTATGAAGGAGAATCTCACTAAAGCTCCTGAAAGTGCTGTGAGATTGTGATACATCACAGAATATGAAAATATATGTACACATATCTTCCTTTCTGAGTATCTTATAGCCTCCCTTGGGCACATGGCAGTCACCAAAAGACTGGAACGATTACTGAAAGCTTTCCACAAACACCAAGACAAAAACACACTTGAAAGGATCTTCTAACTGAAACATACAGTGATGGCAGCATGTTTTCTTTTCGATTTCTCGCATGGCAGGTAAGAAAGAGCCATTTGCGCATAAAAACCCTTTCAGGAACTCGAGAAGCGTAAAAAGATCAGGCAAACACACTTAATTGATAATTCCATTACGCAACGACATTATACTGCAGCTACCACAATGATCAAAAGTTGATCAATTATTAACAGTGGCCTAATACTGTGATCCATAGCATGGAAAGGCATGTCTTTAAAACATCACTTTATCGATCCTCTATGCTTGCAGCAAAGCCGAAATGTCCGGGGAAATGTTTCCAGTTTTGAAACATTAATTACATATCATCCTTCACATAATATCTTTAAAGTTACATGCGCTTACAATTCCCGTACTATCTTTATATAACCTGTAATTAATGCTATTCCTTGTGAATAAAACATAGGCCGCAAGAAAAACACTGACACACTCCACTACGCTGCTCTTCAAATAAGCATTATCAGCACGGGTGGAGGAAAGCAGCGAAGCAGCTTCTTCGATTCAGCTACGACCAACAGCTTTATGCCTTTCTGGTGGCCGTACTAAAGGCTAGTTCTTATACGGGGGAGGACATCTTGGCTAACCTGGACACATAACAAACGACATCACATTAATAAGCTGTTCACGGTCACACTTTCCACATCCATGCAACATACCTGGTCATACAAACATCTATCAAGACTCACTGTTTATGCTACATTATTATATTTAGGTTTATGTAGCGGACTGAGCTACGCTTGTTCAGCATAAGGTCGGTGAGAAGGCAGGCTTATGTCTCAATGAATCTATGTCGAAAAGAAGAAGTAATTAATTCTTAAGGGTAAATTGGGGCATATGGTTTATAAGGGCAATTCTACGATTACCTCAGCTATTCAATAATACTGATCCTCAGGGGAAAAACCTCTAAATACACAACACCAGCATGCTGTTACCCCGAGTTTAACATAGCACAGGACACTCCATAAACAGATGATGATTTTATTTGCCAAATATGTTGCCTGGTTTGCAATGTTTTTGTGTAGCTCAATACCAGACAACAGGACAGCAGATTCCTTAGACAATCAGGTTCTAAAAATAGCAGTGATTCATATTCAAGTTACAATAATAAAAAAACAATCATTTAAAAAGCCATCAGGCAATGACAGATTGCGGGGAATCTTGTGGAACAGCACCAAGGCGTTTGCCAGAAAATTCACCAGAAAGTTGGAAAGGAAAAAAAAAAAAACAATATGGAAATAAATAAATAAATAAATAAATCAGAATCAGACCTTAGAATAATATTGAAAGCAAGGTGCAAACAGGCCTCCTAAAAATGCCTAATCTAATAATCTAAAAGATAGAAACCACATATATTCATTTTTTACTAGCCTGCGGATCCTTGAATGTCAGGGACCCCTGACAGATATTGCAATGCACATCATTACTATGAGCTAAATCACACAACACTATTGTAGGACAGCATAAGCAGTCCTATTACTATCTTAGAGTATCTGGACTGTTCTCATCATGATTATCAACGAAGTGATAATAAGTAAGATAAAAGTATTTTAAGTTCTTCTGGTAAAGGAAGAAGGACTCTCGGCCTCTGGTGTAGACTGAACTGTGAAAATCGCAATTCATTTACCAAGCAAAGAAAGGCTGAAGCTATTTACATAACAGCAATAAATATAAAATATTATTCTACACCTAAAGGGGAAAATACAGACAAAAAACATTCTTCATACACCCCTCCTGAGTCTGACTTATTCCAGTTTTACAGGTAAATCGTCAAAGCTCTAATTACCCAAAGTTGAAGGCCTCGTTTTGCACTCATATCTGGTATTGGTCTTTCACGGTCATAAAAGCCGCACCACTTGCATCATTTAACACATGCGGGGTGGTGCAAACCTCTCTACAAGGACTTTCTCCTCGCAGTTCTGGCTCTAGTTCACTTCCCTTCTATATTAATTATCAACACGCTAATTCTCACAGTCAAGCCTCTGCAAACAGTCCCATCCAGATGCAACTACGTCTTAATGCAAATGGGACGTAGACTTGACAGAGACATAAAGGAGTAGCTTACAGGATATTGTAAGTATATTATAAAGTGACAGCTGATGTTACATTGGGTCGACGGAGCTAAATATGGACACATCTCAAAACAAACAACAAAGCAATTTTTCTGAATGGCATGGAAAGTGAAGTCCGATGTCCTGTTGACCAGCTGACCGCTGAAATTTTCTAAGCTGCAGTCCACTCTGATTCCCACAACTCATATCCTACAGAGGGCCTGTCCTTCAAGTTAATACGCAGAACTTTCAGTAACTTTGACAGCCACATTGTCACGCATGACCATCATCTTACAGGGAGACCTGGGCTGTAGGCAAAGGCCCAATCCAGAAAGGCATGTAGAACAGAGTACTTAATATACTTTAACAGGAAGCTTTTCTGTTCACGCACCACAAAATATTAACAACAAAAGTACAGTCCATGGTGTTATTTCACACATGATACGCTAAAAATCATTCCTAGTGCTGGAGGAGAAAAAAAAAAAGATTCAAAACTTTTATAAAACTGTGAAACTACTTATACTCAATGTCACGGCACAGGAACCTCAGGGACAGATATAATTTCGTAATATTTACATAATATTAAAATTTAATCATCAATACGACGATGCTTATAAATATTATCTTGGAGGGCTTTTAATTTGAGTCTATCATCTAGATTTCCACGAGGTAGCATAACCCAGCGTTACGGAAACATTTCAGCTTAATGCTATAGGTAAGCGGTTCGGCGGTCACCTTAAACCAAGAGAACTGCTGCCAGACTGAGCACGACCTGAGATAGACGCGAGCCGCGGGTGGTTATCATTATTTTTGTGCTGTTTGACAGGCAGTCTCATGTCGCAGCACGTCTCCACACGGTGCTCAGAGTGACAGGAGAGACACGCAGCACAGGCGGCCGGGGACACACACACACACACACACACACACACCTGACCCTAACCCTAATAAGCCGATTCCCCTTGAAATATTACTCACACACAGCCCGATGTTTCGGTCCAAACTTGGCTGAGATCGAGGATGCCGCTTGTCATTGACTACCACACGCCTGCCTGATGACTGACGGCCACAGAGAGCCCTCAAGACACTATGCATCAAGTAAAATGACATGAAGGAAATGTAACTTATAAAAAGGGAGTCCAAGCCCCTTTAACCCCAATATCACAGTAGTTGGTATAGGTAACAAGTTATGACCAGGAGTGTTATGATGGGTAAAAGTGGTTGAGACTAGGAACATGACCGATCCTCTTTCTGCCCCCTGTTCAGGTGCCGCTCTGGTGCAATATTATAAGCGCAAACAGCGTAGAAACGTATAAATAATTCATTCAAAGGCTTTACCTTGTGTCGTTTTTCCACCGCTTTTTGAGAGACTTCAAAGGACGGCCCCGTTCTTGTAAAAAATAATAAATAAAATAAATTACAAGCGAAAAAATATACTTTATATTGGACGTATTAGGTATTTCGGGTTAATTATCGCTATTTCCCCTGTTCGTCTTGTTCCCCCGATATGTTAAACAATAGGCTACGTCCTTTAAAATGTCCCCAATGTTTAAAAACGAGACAAACGGATACAGGAAAAAGTAATAATTAGATGCAACATGAAACGAGCCTGTTCCTCGACTAAATTTGAAAGGAGCGGAGAGAGAGAGAGAGAGAGAGAGAGAGAGAGAGACCTGAAGAGCGCTTGCTGGCTGACTTCCTCCAGAGTAAAACCAGCCCGTCAACTTTTCCACTTATCGCGACCCCCCGCACCTGCGGAGGGCTGCTTTCCCTTCGCCTTTTCACACACAAATGACGACACCGCCCGCTAACCAACTAACCAACCAACCATCCAACCAACTAACTAACTGTGACCAATGGATCGAGAGGAGACGCCGGTGATCGTGCTCAGCTAAAGAAAAAATAATTAGAAGAAGCAGACGGAAAACTGGATGCACCGGTTTTTTTTTTAAGGAATTGGCAGAGGGAGCAGCCCGTTGTTTCTTGTCCGGGCCGAAGGAGTTAAGAGTTGCGTGGTGATCCACATGAGACCAGGTACAATGTGAGCCTATAAGTAATCATTTTCATCAAATCGTCCTCTGGGATTAATAGCGCACACATCTTTATTCTTGACTCATTGACTCATCTTAACTTCATTCAGACCCAGTCTGATGTTTTAATTCGGGATGCCGGGTGTGTGTGTGTGTGTGGGTGTGTGTGGGTGTGTGTGTACAACTTAAAAACGTTACTGCAGCTACACCTGGCAGTATTTATACTGAGTAATGGATCTCTGATAGTAACCGGTCAGAGATCTGAGGGGCTCAGGAGAAGCCGGCACATTGCAGCGATCCCCACATGTCACAACTTCTCCGCTATCGTCCATGCAGTTCAGCAACAAGTGATCCGATTGCCTTTTACGAGCTGTCATTCGGCAAATGCAGAGGCGCAGCCCTCTCTGCAGAGGTAAAACCACAGCGCTTGATGTTATTTAGCAGTTCGACGTCGCTTCGGTGCCGAGCGGCTGTCGCAATTATTACAGTATATTATTCTCCCGTGCATTATTTAGATACTTGGATTATATGGCTTTACCTTAACAGGACGTGATATGAAGATATCCCGAAGTGTCACGGTGGCCAGGCATTGCACAAACGGTTTTCCTCCAGGTTTCTTGCATAGCCTACATTGCAGGGTAGTGCGACCGCAGCGGTGGCAGTTAATCCCTAGTTTACTTCCTCCATCTTCCGAGGTAGGCGAGCGGACCAAGCGGCTTTTCTGGGAAGTTGGTCTAACGCAGAGAAACAGATCACCGAGGCGCACTGCACCGTGGCGGACTCGGTGATCGATTACAGGACTTAACGTAATGTGCCGCAAAGCTGCTCCTTCGGTAGCTTTTTTTAAAAATAAGATGTATTATACACACATTTATCTATAATGCGTATACATTTATTCTTTTTACCTTAAAAATGTATATTAATTTGTGAGAGAGGATATGTCCATTGTCATTTAGAAGTTACATTGACATCTACCGTTCTGCAATAATGTATTTTTTATAATCGAATACAGTGGAAAAGTCACGTGCAGCTTAGGTTCTATTACACAAATAACAGTGAATGTATATTAGACTAGCAGTAGTTTTATTATTGCATCAGTCCAGGGCTGCAGATGACCTCTGGTATACTAGTGATTCATGGGTTTTGGGCGTAATGGTACTGTTATATGCTATGTATTAGATTATTTGTGCATGAAAAAAAGGAAAAAAATAAATTAATTTAAAAATTGTGGCTTGCACTGTTGCTTTGGCCCCTGGAACCAGCGTCTGAGTCTCTGCCCTAATGCTGTGGGGTTACCTCCGGCTATGCCTGCTGAATTGGAGTTGCGGAATGGTTTGGCACCCCATCCTGGGTAATTCCCCACCTGTGAACTCTGGACCCTGACAGCCCTGCAGAGAACGAGTGGGTACAGAAAATGGAAGGATCCCTGATACCCTTTATGCTATTAATCACCTTTTGTTCATCTTTCATGCAGACATGGGCATTATGAAGTAATACTGCACCTTTTATTTGCTTTTATTATTATTATTATTATTATTATTATTATTATTATTATTATTATCATCATCATCAAGCAGGCCTTTTTTAAAAGTTATTCGGCAACCCTTCAGCACTAAGAAATTCACAGTTAGAGCCCAAAACTACAGGCTTTAGATCAACCCGTGACTGAATTTTCAGCATTGAGTACCATCCTTTAAAAATGAATAATTTATTTAACCGTGAATATCACAAAGGCCTTTCTCCATTAAGATAATTACCACTCTTTAATAAACTCTTGAACAGGCATTGAGGAACAATATATATATATATATCTGTCCATCTCCATATAGCTCCCTCTTCTGGTCATGGGAAGCAAAGTCTTCGGTGACCTACTTGAGCATTAAACTGCAAGGCGCATTACAGACGCACCCACAACCAGCCTGCACATTCACCACCAGGCAACCTTCGTCTAGGTCTCGTGTGATGAGACTTATCCAAAGCATCTTTACACATGTTGTTACTCATAGCACCGTTCAGCAGGTGGTCATTTTTCTACGCATTCCAAAGAAAGCACAGTGAGTTGCCTGGGCCACCTAGAATCAATGCATTTTCTGCAAGTTGTGATTTCTACCTCTTTATAAATGTGTCAAACCATGTTGCTGCAGTTACCGATGACTGTGTCTCAGAAAGTAGACCAAGGCACGCATTACTCACATAAGACAAGTGGTTAAAATATTTCCTTTTCTGGCAGACTAGTCCTCCAGATTACAGAAAACTGCGGACATGAAGTAACACATTCACTACTGTCTCCATCATTAACTGTTTGTGCCGGTTAAAGCATGTGAATTAGTCAAAACTTAAACAATATCACAACTTATTTTCAACTTACCGTAACTGTGCTGATATGAGCAATAACTAGATTTCTGTCATCTCATCTTCTTACACTAGCAGCTCAGATCTACAGTATTTTCCCCAGTCTTTATAGCAGTCATTGTTGTACAGTCATGTGCCGCAAAACAAAGGTATGCCTCAAAACCTGAAGCAGTTCAATTACCGAAAAACTTTAAAGAGACTATTTACTACTGTGTAGTAAAGTGATAGTTCTGTCATAATGATTACATTTCTTTATTAGAAGGTGTTTCACTGACCTCTCTTTAAGGTCCCAAGAAAATTCTATCTATATTAATTCAGATTAATTCACAACACCACCAGTGGGTTTTATGCTGGGATTGTCAACCTGTCCGTGACAAGACACGTCTGTATAAGTGGTAAAATATTTTGATTGAGAGAAAAAAAACATGGACTACATCTTTTAAGTGCAATGTCCAAGTTAAAAATATGCATCAAAATATACATCAGAATTCATCATGGTGTTGAACTCTGTTTGTATCAATGGGTTTTCGTTCGTTCCTCAACTGATGGAAAAGTCCATTCATCCATCTGTTTTGAATAACGGCTTGTGTGAAACATGAGCAGATATGAGCAATAAGCCTCCTGATCTGAAGAGTCACGTTCACTCACGTACGCTTGTGTGCGCTACGGGAAAATTGGAGTCACCACTTCTTTTGAATTACATGTCGCTGTGCCGTGGGAGGACAGGAATCCCCGGACGAAACTGAAATGAAGATGGGAAGAGAGTCCACGGTCCACAGGGTGCACGGATTGTGGGCCAGTGTGGAACCCACAACCCGGGAGGCGTGAGGCATCAAGCATACCGGCTTAATCACTCTGCCATACTGTCGATCACATTAACAGAACTTGATACGCTCGATTGCTGTCACTTCTTTTAAATGTGTCTAAATGGGTTAACATCATTTAATATGTTCTCCTGTTTCTCCTCTTGTGTGTATCCGGATTCTACCATTTATTATATTAATTATCATTTTTAGAGCTACAGTATGTTTCTGTTGATATTTGATGTTAATTTTTAAACATTTTTGGTTCATAATTTATACAGTTTTCTAAATTAGGAGGTATTATTTTTATATCCAAAGAACTGAAACAAATTATAGAATATCCCATATTGATGAAATACAGTAAGAGAATAATTTTACAATAATTACGTTGATCAAAATGCTTTTTCTACAATACTTCTGTTACCCGTCAAATTAGTTCTGTGGGAAAAACAGCATCATTTTGAGTTGTAACCGTTGTTTGCTATCATCTAAATAATCATTGTTTTAGATCAGATACTACAATAACTTAGCATTAAAGATACCCTGTGTGTGAAAGGCTGACTTGGCCATATATGCACCCACATAGACTACATCACTGTTGGTGTACAGTCAAATGGCTGTATTCACTGAATCATGGCATAATGAAGGGGCCGTTCAATATTGAGCTTAAATTCACCTCCTTGTCTCACTATGGAACCTATTAGGTAGAGTGATGAACATTTTCACACTTAGCAATCTGTTCCTAAGCTACTCATTTATTGTTATCAGTTAAAGGATCAAGTTTTGTTTGATGAAATTGCATTTTCTTTTCATTTTCATTCCTGTAATCATGAAAAAAATCAACCAGAATAAAAAGTCAATGCTATCAGATCCATATGGTGATGGAGTGATTTTAGAATGAAGGGCTATAATTTGCTGATTTTGAAGAAAGGCAGTATGACTCATTGTATTTCCACTGGTCAGACTGCACCTTTTGCGCAGCCCTTAAGACGGCATGCTCCTCTCTCTCTGAATGATTATCTAGGCTACTTGCTGAGGTGTTAATTAACATACAAAAAATGCAAGCTTTTAAAAATGTAAAACAGATGGGCAATTTCATTTGTACTCTGTGTGGTGGTAGAAGTTATTCTGTAGGAACCTTTATTTGCATATTCTGCTCAGAAGACCTGTTTGATTCAGGTGACCTGTGGTCTCATGTATATTTAATGCATAAAACGTAAAAATCTTTACTATGTAATATCTGTGTAAGTCTAGGTCTGAATTTGTTAATTTGTGTGAATGTTCATATGTTACATGCTTTTGTGCATTTAATAAAATAGGGTCCAGTGGTCTCCACAATCCTCCAACCTCTTACCGAGTACAGGTTTGCAACGATGATTGTGTTACACCTGTGTACAACTCCACTTCCAAAAAAGCTGGGATGTTGTGCAAATTGTAAATAAGAACAAAATGCAATGATATGGAAATCTTGTAAACCCATATTTTATTCACAACAGAACATAAAAAAACATATCAGATGTTTAAACCAAGATATTTTGCTATTTCATGAAAAATATTAAGCTTATTTTGAAAATGATGACAGCAGCTCGTATCGAAAAAGTTGGAATGAGGGCAACAGCTGGAGGAACATTTTGTAACTAATTAGGTCAATTGGCAACAGGTCAGTAAAATGACTGGATTTAAAAAGAGCATCTTAGAGCTGCCGTGTATCTCAGAAGTAAAATCCCGCTGATACTGTTCTGACGAATAGTGGAGCAATTTCAGAAAAAAAGTTTCTCAACATAAAATTGCCAAGAGGTTGAATATATCATCATCTACAGTATATAATATAATCAAACGATTCTGAGAATAGAGGATAAGGCTGAAAAACCATACTGGATGCCCGTGGTCTTCAGCCCTCAGGTGGCACTGTATCGCAAATAGGCATGATTCTGTAATGGGAATCACTAAATGGGCACAGGAATATTTCCAGAAAACATTGTCAGTGACCACAATTCACTGTGCTGTCCGAAGATGCCGGTTATCATTCAAAGAAGATGTCGTATTTGGACATTATCCAGAAGCATCGATGTCTTCTCTGGGTGAAAGCTCATCTAAAATGGACAGTAGCTAAGTGGGAAACCGTTCTGTGGTCAGATGAATCTAAATTTGAAATTCTTTTTGGGAACGAGGGAGGCCATATCGTCCAGACTAAAGAGGAGAAGGACCATATGGCATGGGCAGCTGGCGTATCTGGAAAGGCACCATCAATGCTGAAAGGTATATCCAGGTTCTAGATCAACATATGCTTCCAATCAGAAGACATCTCTTTCAGAGAAAACCTTGCATTTTCCAACATGGCAATGCCAAACCACACACTGCATCAATTACAACATCATGGCTTAGGAGAAGAAGGGTCAGGGTACTGAACTGGCCTGGCAGCGTTCAAGATCTTTCAGTCATTGAGAACATTTGGCGCATCATAAAACGAAAAATATGACACAGAAGACTTTGGACAGTTGAGCGACTAGAATCCTGTATCAGAGAAGAATGGGACAACTTTCCTCTCCCAAAACTCGAGTAACTGATCTCCTGAGTCCCCAGATGTTTACAGACTGGTGTTAAAAGAAGTGGTGATGTCATACAGTGGTAAGCATGGCCTTGTCCCAACTTTTTTGAGACGTGTTGCTGCCATGACATTCAAAATTTCCTTATTATTTCCTTAAAATGATACATATACTCAATTTAAACATTTGATATGATTTCTATGTTCTGTTTGAATAAATTAAGGGTTTATGAGATTTCCATATCATTGCAGTCTGCTTTTATTTACAATTTGCACGACGTCCCAACTTTTTTGGAATTGCTGTTGTAAATTCCACCAAAAAAAAAAATCCAGATTAAATACATTTGTTCAAGTCTGCAAAGTTAAGGAACCTGTTGACCTTAGAGGATTTTCTTCAAGGGGTGTGACCAAGAAGCACAGCTATCGGCTCGGTGAAAGCAGACAGTAATGTAAGGGCAGGCTATTGGATGCAGTCATTGTTCGGCCAGACAGTGAACATGTTAGAGACAGATGATTCAAGAAGTGAAAGGAAACACGGGTACACTCATTGGAAATCTTCAAAGTAAACCAGCATTTTGGGACATAATTTTCTTTTCTGGCCTTCAAGGGAAAAAAAGATTTTTTTCTAAAGGTGACATTTTTTTCTAAAGAGACAGGTGACATACCACATATGTTCTAAGACTTTAGCACTGTAATTGTTGAGCTTTGTTTATTTTGAACATGTGCCTGTATATCAGCTGAATCCATTCATATAAAGGTGAGCATTCAGAAAAGCCATTCAGCTGATGGTCAGACATACCAGAGCAACTCACCCTTTGTGGGAATATCAAGCTGAGGGGCACATGTGACTTCGCATTGCTCTCCCCCTTTCCGGCGTGCGTTGTGTGTCCTGTCGGTCTCATTCCTGTGTCTAATTTCAACCATCAGGGTATAACAGTGCAAGAGCCACTGAGGTGTGAGCGTGCGATAAGCTTAACGACGGGATAATTGTGAATGCTCCCCTTGGACATGTTGTTATTAGCAATATAGTGACCACATAGTAGGTGACAAGTCCAGGTCATTATCAGACCAGTACAGTGTGCAGCAGCGTTTCTGCAGATTGAAGGATAATTTGTGTTGATGGGACTAAATCTGACTCAACTTCCTCGTTTACCCAGTCTGACTGTTAAGGCGGACGAGCTACTACAGCAATAAATAGAATATAATAGAACGGAACAGAGGCTTCTCCATACAGGTGAGCATAAAATTGGGGGTCACAGTCAAGGGGCAGCCACCTTGGTATCACCCAGGGATTTGGGTCTTAATGGCCTCGTTCCAGGGGCCCACAGACATGTGACTATTCTGCTGAGGCCGGGCTTGAACCAGCAACATTCTGATCACAGGCACAGATGCTTAACCCAGCGAGTAAAGAATTCAGAACGGTTGACAGAACGAACGCTGAACATGGACCGGACTGACTTGGAGACACCTGATTTTTGACAGTCGAGTCTTTGAATCTTTTTTTGACTTGCTGCTGCTGGGGGGGCCCATGTTCACGCAGGGGCTTCTGAGCCCTCGAGCGCGTGGGAGGCCGCGCGGGTCAGTGGTTCCACCTGTCTTTCGTGTTCCCCTGGCCCTGCGAGTGGCACCCAGCACGTGCTGTGAAGTCTGTGCTCAAAGGGCCGTCTGCCTGCGCTGTCCACGTCACGGGGGCGGCCGCGTGACATTTCCTCTTGTGCTTGTGTTTATTGTGTGCCCTGTCGCACGTCTGCTTTGTTTTGATGCGCACGGTCGTCCTTGCCGATGGCAGCCCTTCCCCTCTCACGTGTAATGCTGGGGGTTTGAAGCGGGGAAGTTTCCACTGTTTGTGTGCTGGCATTTAAAGTGGAGGGGAAACCGTTACAACCAACCCCCCCCCCCCCTTCTCTCTCTCCCTCTATCTCTCTGAATCTCTTTTGCTTTCTCCATGTCTGCTTTCCTTTTAGCTTTCAGTCCTGGCAGCACTCAGATCAGAAAGACACGTGTGGTTTATGCATTGCCTTGTTTTTTTTTTTTTTTGGGGGGGGGGGGGGGTGAC
>JAODKF010000040.1:19447931-19465473 GCA_026779585.1 Mormyrus proboscirostris | reverse complement strand
TTTTTTTTTTTTTTTTGGGGGGGGGGGGGGGGTGACAGAGAGGTTGGGGGAGGATTCCATGACCCTGCGACGAGCCCCCTTTGCCCGCCAAGGGGCACTTGTGTGTGACGGGTGTTTCTAAAAAGAAACAACAAAAAAAAAAAATATCACCCCAAGTTAATGCGTCTGTTAACCAAGGATAGCAGTAATCATTTCAAAAGGAATGAAGTGCACAGCTATCTGAAGCCAGGTATGTACATAGAACAAAATCGGTTGCCAGTTTCCACTGGAAACTACCAGGGGCACGTTGGAGTGAGGGGCCTTGGGTGCATAGTTGTGAGTCTCAGCTCCCCTCCGGGTGCACAGCTACATCAGCTCCTCCAGCACAGATAAGGTTAATCACTTTCTGTAATCTGGCTCTCTCTCTCTCCGCTGGCTTCCTCAGCAGGGAATTTGCCACCCATCAATGAACAGAGATAACTGCGTATGCATGTGCTGTGGCTGTCATATTTGTTTCAGAGCTTCGCTTCTTGTGGAAAAGTTGCAGAATTATAAGCAAACGCCCTTGTGCCTCTGTGACTTACACCGTGCATGATCTTTTAAACGTTGCTATTTCGCTATGTCTCAGTGCAAACATCTGCCAGATTTTAGAGGTTAATAGCTGTAACTGCCATGCTGAAAAGTACTTTTCCACAAGAAATATCGGTTGTCATAGAAAACTCACAATTCTTGGAGTTATGATGATAATGGATATTTATAGTAATGGTAAGAAGTTGTTGAAGTACCAATAGTACTATTTTATTGTAGTCAGCTAGGTGATTCAATATTGTGTTGTGTTTTTGTTTATTTGCTTATTGTTGTTTACCTGGTTTGTTTTTCAGTACATTTGTCTAGTCCTTAATCTTGATTTGCACCTTGAGTGCTGAAGCTATTTCATAGTGATGTGAAATGAAAATGCGGCATTTGTATTTTTTTTATAATACCATTGAGGCAGTTTGACGGTGCTGTAGTCATGGTGACCACTTAAGCTGGAAGGGCCTTGAGCAGGTGGCACCATGTGACAGCTGCACCCTGCTCCGTGTCTCCTGATTGGATGGCAGGAGCACATCTTAGCTTCCCCATGCTAACGCGAGGCTGTGACAGGAACCACAGAGACGCTGGCCTCATGCGTTGGGAGCCCAGGGGACCTCAGATACTGCAAGATAAACGCAGACAAACTCAGCAAGTGCCTCACGCACACTCAGCAGGATGTACTCGCGTCTAGCCTCCGGAGCAAGTGTCAATTGACGTTTTCCTTCTCTGCGAAGTTGCGCTAAAGGTCAATGTGGCTGCAAGTTGGCCGCGCAAGTCTTGTAGGGACAAAGCTGACATTTTATTCAGTAATAAAAAGGAAATTAGACACAGTAGACCATGCAGAAATAATTTAACCTGTGTCACATCTATAACTCACATGAGAAATACACAAAATAGTTAATAGTGAATGTGAAAGATGCATGGATGTCGCCGCCATTAAATCTGACGTGTCCCCCTAACATTTCATAATTATTCGTTTGCCCCCCCCGCACATTTAACATAAAATATTAGTTTTATGCCAGTGTGTCCCCCCCACATTGAAAATGCTTCTGACGCCCCTGGACAGATGTGTTTATATAGAGCAGGAGAAGCTGTATATGAATACAGTATAATGCCCAGCCGCCAAATGGCAGTTCTGCCGATAATGAACATCAGACCTGAGATTAATAAAACAAAAAATAAAATTAAAAGCAGATTTACAATGGGATGTCCCTTTTCGTCTTCTAATAATAATAATAATAATAATAATAATACTACCCCAGCCTGAAGAACAAGAAATTTCAGGAGACATGTCAGGAAAATCAAACATTTTGAGAAACATACTAATGTCTCTTGACCCACATTCCCCCAGCTAGTTCATTTGTTTAAAGCAGTGATGCACCGATAAGGAAATTTCTGCCCGATACCAATAGCCTATCATTTCGAAAGCTGACACCCATACCGATTGTTTGGGAGGTTCTGTTTAAATAAATAAATAAATGACACCCAAATAAATTTAAGTATTTATTGCTAAGAAAACACCAACTCTGCCATGCAAGTCCCAGAGCACTATTTTTTATAACTGTATACATCTTTATAATATTTATATATTTATAATTTATAACATTTATAACAGAGAAGGACTCATCATCCAGTGTGATAAACTCCATAATTTTCTAAGTAATATCTTTTAATTTTGCTCTGTCTGCACTAAAATTTGTTTTGCATATCAAACACTTACATTACTGACATTATTTGGCAGTACAGTAGCTTTCTTTACTGGAACGCATTTGTTCTTCAGAAACTCTTCACTGTCTCACCTTAAGGTGAGCAGTAAAAAATATTGTGTTGAAATATTAGTAGATCCTCCTCATGAAATTTTAGTAGAGCAAAATTCGCAAAACACATTTCTAACAACATTTTTAATTCCACAGACATTTTACTGTTTAGCACGTAGGGGAGCAGAGCATTATGGGTCATCATTTTAAAGGGCTGGAAAATATTATCTCGTTTTTTTAACCACTGATTGTTATTGTATCAGCCGATACCGATAGTCGGTCAATACTATCGTTGCATCTCTAGTTTAAAGTGTAACTTCATCAGTTCTACTTAACTCCCCATTCCCTTGAGGGACGTTCATGTTTGCCATGCACAGAAACAGTTCAAGCCATTGCCTAACTATGCCTCAATATAGCTACATTTTAACAAAGATATTTCAATGAAGTCACACCATAATGCCTGATGTCCTAAATGGAATAACGAAGAACAGCATTACAAACTATGTCATGGCTTTTGCGTGGCGATTTTATTGCATTTGCGACAGCCACATACACGCACGTCTCTACATCTTCCGGTATTTTCATAATAATATTCAAGGAATAATAGAGTGGGTCCCCCCAGAGACCCCCCTCCTTCTCATCTGCAGTTTGAAGCCTTACATCTCTCTCTGGTATCACATCACGATCAAGCTTTCCTCTAGGCTCCCAGATGGAAATGCTTTAATATTAGTTAATAAGTCAAACTGGGAGAGACGTAGCATAGGGGGGTACATGTGAGCGAAACTATCCTGCAGCTAAATGTTTGTTGGGAGCTTTGGAGCTGCTCCGTGAGCTCAAGCGATGGCAGTCACGTTCCGTCAATGACAATTCATTTTTCGGAACTCTACACCTTGGTTCACATGCTCCTCACTTTTACTAGTAACCTAATAATTAAAGGTCAAACTGATGCCATGACTGCTAATTCAAAAATTTGTGTTAATTTGAATAAATAGAAAACTGGAAAGAAGCTAAGAAAGTGGTACCTAAAATATTGTGTAGCTCCAGCATGGAATTGTACTAAAAATTTAAACATTTGGGTTGAAATCCCAGACAAAACATGTCTTTTTTAACATTTGTAACAAGTCACTTTGGATAAAAACAAAACAGCAGATTAATGAGTTAATGTAAAATTCTGTGCAATAACTGCCTGGAAAGAACTTAAAAATCTTTAGAACCTTTAACCAGCGGCAGGTAAGTGATGCTTGCGGACTAACTTCAGGATCGGGGAGGTCACTGAATTTGTGTTTTTAGAGCATGTTTAAATAAAGCTGGAGCCCCCCCCCCACAGTGTCTCCGTCATAGGTAGTATTCCAGTAGCATGGGAATACTTTGGGGTGTGTAGTATGACTCAACTTTCTGTGAAAATGCTAAACGTCGTGACTAATTCAGAAAATTAGTCATCTGTATGTGAAGCACAGTAACACCATAATTTGTGGTAGTAGTTGAGTAGCCTACTGTGTTTACTGTGATAACAGTATGGAGATTCCCCTCACAGGAGATTCCTGTTTGAAATTAAACAAAAAAAATTAAATCATGTGCTGGTTTCAGGGTAGAACACGACTGGAAGATGTCAGCCAAGGTAGTGAGACATTTCCGCTCTGGAAAAAGAATGCGGTCAGATGTGTTCAATCAAAGAAGGGTTTGATATTAAAACACACCTAATACAAAAAAAACTGAACCTTCACTATTATGGTGATTGTGCCTTAAAATGGATCAATGGGATATACAGAAATCATTTTGAGCTCCTTAGCTATGCTTTTGCAACTTTACAAGGAAAAAGACGCCGCACTTAAAAATATTAAGACATTTAATTCTGCAGCAGTAAAAAAAAGAAGATACCCTTCCTTGTATTAAATGCTCATTTGTTGTCCTATCGATTCGCTTACATCCCCATAAAATATCACATAAATCCTGCACTGCATACAGTGCTCTCATTAACCCCGTATGTGATCTTTCGAAAAAAAAAAATAAAAATAAGAAACCTCAGAAGAAAACGAGACCTTGGTGCGCCCACGGGTAATTCGGTGAATATTGGGGGTGGATATTTCTGCAGTTTCCTGCCGGGGATCGAAGGACAGCTTGGTGCACGAAAGAGGCACACAGCGCTGCACTTTTAAACAGGAAGCCTCTTTGGAAATAACCTGAGGCCATTTCGACGGAGGCACTTTGCTCACGACTCGGTCTGCGACAGGTTAACCGTGGAATAACAGAGACAGAGCTGGAAATGGCGTGTTTAATCACACTGCACGAAAACCAGCCAAAGGTGTCATGCTTAAAAAAAAAAAAAAAGTGTTGTGACTCCTGTCCTAAAGCTTACGCTATACTTTATACAGCAGAAAATACCATATTCAGTGCTTAGGCCTATTTTTAATAAGAACACTTTCATATTTATTTCTGTGAATGACTGTACATTACTTTGTTGTAATGGCAGTTTTAATGCTGCATCTATAGTAAATGGCCTCCTTTTGATAGCGAGATTCACACCTGGGAATAAAACAAAACAATCATCATAACACACACTGTTGCAAATGGCCCCAAACACAAGCCATCCATCTGTCTTTAATGCACAGCGTTTGTGGCGGCTATTGGTTCTTCAGCTCTTCCCAAAGCGTTCATTCTTATTTTAGGGAGAAGTCCGAACCGAAGTTTAACCCATTTCCTTATTCATAAACAAAGCAATTAGAAAATGTGCTAGCATCTCATAGGTAATGTTGTGTTAATTATGTGTATTCTAAAATAAAATACTGAGGCCAAGAAACTAAGATCCAGTCTGAAATTTTGATTATATATGCACTGAAAAAGCCACACCTGACCTGTGTGAAATCTGTGTTGCAGATTTATTGCACTTTTTGCAATACTCGGGGTACTTGTAACATCTCCATTTCGCCTTTGATGTCTGTTCTAGTTAGGTTTGTGGCTCGGGTTGGGTTAAGTAATTTTGCTCAAATCATATCTGGTATTGGTTTAACCTTAATTAACCCTTACATACTGAACGAAACCAGCAGAGATTTTAAAGTTTTTAACCCAAAAGAGAAGTTGGTTGTAATAGATTGCAGCGTCTGATTTTACTTAATTTAATATTAACCGCCTGTTTCCAACCAAAAAAAATAAAAAATCTATGCAAAATCGTGCATGGATGGCACAACATGCACCGAGTACGTTTTTTTAGTTTCAGTTCCTGCAAAAGGAAGCGTTTGCCTGAGGAAGCATTAAAAACACCGCCGAATATCGATCAACAGCGCGATGTGGAAGAAATCCTTTGCATAAAAACAAGTGCAGCATTTTCAGCAGCGTCACAGCAATGCTGCCATCTATCGATCATTAGAAAAAGTACATGGGTCAGGGTTTATCAAACCCAGTCAAACAACACCCGACACTGTATTTCACACCGTGAACCTCAGACGACAGTATGATGATTACAGTACTGATGGATAGATACACATTTCACATCATAATGTACAGCAGGACAGGGCATATGTCAAATGTTTTTCTACTACTTCTACCACTAATAATAATAATAATAATAATAATAATAATAATAATAATAATAATAATAATGAAAATAACAATAACATAAGTTTACTAAGTCTAAAACTTTTTTGGTTAAATCTGTATTTCTGTTTAGTTTATTTTATTTTATTTTAAATAATCCAGATACTTTTTTCTTTAAATAGTGTTATCACACTAAAAGAAAATCATAAAATAGTTTCATATTATAGTGAAGTTGATGCATTTACTCCTGCACCAAAAGCAGAAAACGTTGCTCAAAACCAAATGCAGGTTGGGTGACTTTGCAGCTTGATCTAAGGCCTCCACATACTATCCGTAGATGATGTAGATGAAAGTCTGCAAATGACTTTAGACTTAATTTCATAAAAAAATACATTAAAAATCAGAGCAAGTAACAGGCTTACTTACTGTAGAATCCCATTTACTTTATGTGTATTGCAGTGAATCTGTGGTGTTAAGGAGGTATATACCAGAAACTGAAGTAATGATTTTAAAGAACTGACCCTTAACAAATGGGGATTTCATTAAAAAGGGTAAGATATTACTCACCTTCTGTCAGCTGAAACTACTGCCGCCATAGTGATTGGAACATTCCTATTTTCAGCCAGGTTTGCTAGATGGCAGTAGCAGTCCTCCGTGTAGTACAAGCAGCCTTGAGTCTGTTTTCAGAGTAAGCCCTGCTGCTCACATGGATCTGTAGATGTATGGGATAATGCTGTGCTACTCAGAGTCAACTCTGCTATGTGGGATGAGGCACAGAGCTTGTTGTTTTGCTCAGAACTGTAATTGTGATAGTATAGTGACTAAGACATAGCACTTCTAAAATGTATGAAGATCTGCCTTAACAGAAGCGTTTGTGAAACATATCTTATTGACTCAGGAAGTGGGACCTGCGTCCTGTAATTCTTTTATTGTTTCTGAATCATATTTTTCAAAGTGAAAGGTGCAAAAAAAAAACAGATCTGATCTAGATAAGATGGGTTGTATCTTGTTTTTTGTTAACCTGTGGTCAAGCACCTTTCAGCAAAAGTGTTTTTTATGTAGACAGTTAAGAATACAGCATTGCAGAGTAAGCCTTAGCTATATATGTGCACAAACCAAATCCATTAAAACACATATAAATATTATATATGTAACTATATTATAGTATAGTCTATTCTGCTGAAAACATGGAGTATCCATGCTTTTTACTTTTACCTATACTGTATTTTCTTCTTTGTGATATGGCGGTGAATTGCAATACCTAGAAAAAAAAGTATTTTTTTTTTCTTCTCACTAGACTGCTTTAGAAGACACTCAATGACCTCCAGACATGACCTTGGTAATGCCAGGCTTGCCTCTTGCCTGTCAGAGTGTTAACCAGGTGCTATGCAATGTTACTAGCTAAAGGACTTTTTAAAATGTCAGTCTCCCACACGCAGTGTACCACAAACAAACAAACAAACATACAAACAAACAAACAGACAACGTTTCAGCTTCTACAGGATGACGCTAAATCATTATACTCGCTGTATTTTTTTTTTTCTTGGATTCAGTTTATTTTTTCACCTGAGTGGATGACATGCCCTACAGAGTATTGCAAGTAGTTTGGTTTAGTTCGAGTTTTCAACTTGGAGAGGATCCAGGAGTACGCAGGCTAGTGTTTTCTCTGCAGGCCCTGGAAATACTTTTTAGCATTAATTGTTATTAATGAAGTTTGCAGAGATTCCAGCTGGGAAATGTTAATAGGTTTCTTCTACAAGTCTAACAGTCATTAAATGGTCATTCCTAGTTTATGCACTGCTTGACTCTTTGTCATTTCACTATTGGGCCTGGGGTGACCCTTATTGCCTCTTGCTTGCCATTACTAGCAGACCTGCTAATCATCCCTCCCTTGGTCGATCCCTTGAGTGGCTGAGTTTGAATCACAAAAGCATAAATCATTTAATGATATAAAAAAATTCATAATGTCAAAACATTAACATAACCTAATGTTTAGGATATAAACCAGTGCTGTTGTTTGTGTAGTCAGTATATAATATGAATTATGTAATATTAGTTGCCTATTATAATATTAACCAAAAACAAGATTACGTCCATCGCTTTGTTATTGTCAGGTCTGAGTGGGCGGGGCCACACAACTAAGCCTCGTTCCGATCGCCTATTTAACCGGCACTCTGACTAACAACAGTTGTGAAGTATCATTGCTCTCATGCGACTTACTAAGCATTCTATCTCTTTTGTCCTTTGTTCCATGTCCTCTTCCCCTCCTGCCTCGCCTGCCCTGCCTGCCTCGCCTGCTCTGTCTGCCTCGCCTGCCCTGCCTGCCTCACCTGCTCTGCCTGCCCTGCCTGCCCGCCTCGTCTTCCTGGTCCCTGTCCTGCTTCATCTGTGTTCCCTGGTGTGCCTGTCTTCCCGTCCTCTGCCTCCTCGTAGGATTGATCTCTCTGGCTCACGACCCTCTACCTGCCTTATCGACTACCGCTCGTTGCCTGCCCCTTTGGATTTGTCTGTTGTTCGGTGTCCCAATAAACATCTGGGTCTCCTCTGGAAATTATAATTAATACATCCTGTACTAATTATATTATGAACTTTCAATATTCAAACCCTGTAGGAGAGTGTGCTTGGTCATATGCAATTAGATGATGTGGAGGAATCTGAGGAGGGTATTGAATCATTTGAAGTGTTGTTTGGTTGAATTTTGCTGCCATATTGTATGAGTTTTGCGGACAAACAGTCATGCACTGGCATCGTCAGTGGTTCTAAGGAGCTCCATGTGTGGTTTGAACCCTTGGCTAACAGGTGGGCTTAGCTGGATGTTTTCCTATTGGAGGAGATGCATTAGCATTGTGCTACAACTGTCTTGCATTTTCACCTAACCTACCTTGCTTTGGTGCAGCACCCCTGGAGTTGGGGGTGAAGCAGCATCAGCCTGTCGGCCCCAGGATTCAAACAGGTGACCTTCTGATCATGGGCACAAATCATAACCCGTTGAGTCACAGGGCACCTCTGGGTGTAACTGCAAAATACAGTCTCTCAAATGAGCAGCACATCAATTATACATAAATAGTTAAAATCTTCCTGCACTAATTGAATTTTTTTTTGTTTTTACATTTTATTAATTGACTAATAGACAAATGAACACCTATGCACACATTTTCACCCAAAGGTTAGACAGCTAACAATAAATAGTGACTAAGTCAAAATCACATTTACATCATTTAAATACCTCCACTACTTCAATGAATGATGTAATGATACATAATGATAGATGTAACAACATGCAGCTGTATAAATCTTTTTTTTTTTACTCTGAATACTGCTTACTCAGCATAGGCCACAGTGAGCCTAGAGACTGTCACATTATGATATGCCCCCATGACCCATCTCCCCACCCATTTGCCGGCTTTTCAGGCAGCAACGGGCACAAAGCAAAAGGACCCCTTGGACAGGGCACTAGTTCCTTGCAAAGTGCAGCGATATACATTAGTTCATTCATTTATTCTCCAAACCACTTATCCTTCTGGGTCAGGACAGACTGACACACCATTCACTCACACACGCACACCTATGGGCAATTTATTAACTCCAATTAGCCCCAGCATGTCTTTGGGCTGTGGGGGAAAACCAGAGCACCCAGAGAAAACCCCATGATGACATGGAGAGAACATGCAAACTCCACACACATGTAACCCAGGCTGAGACCTGAACCCTGGTCCCAGAGGTGTGAGGCAACAGTACTAAAAATTAGATGTCTTTTCTATGTGAGTATCCCATTCCTGCTCCATTTCTATGTGAGTATCCCATTCCTGCTCCTTATACAGAGGATTTATATGGAGGAAGCATAGCACGTGTCCGGTTTATTTCTCCTGCCCTTTAAGCAATCAGGTGCCCCTACGATTCAGTCCTGATCCTGTGCCAGTTCTGTGATTGATCGCTTATATCCATCAGGCTCTTCTGAAGGCTCCAGAGCCTGTTAGAGTCTCGATCATGTATCTGGAAAACAAGAAATGTTCGCTATTGCGTAATCTGAATAATCAGCCGCTGGGAACTTGGTTAATGTTCTCCATTACAAGAGACACTTCCTTGTTTTTTCTTCTTCTCAACCCATTCATAAATGTCAAAGGTCAAATCATGAGAAGGAGTGTATTTTGTACATGCAAAAATTCTGTTCGTGATATTTTAAAACTTCAACAGCAGAAACCAAAATCTGGATCCAGAGGCTGTCAGGCTACACCTGTATGCTGTTAGTCCTTCTGGTACCTTATGATACCTTCCGATCATTGACACTTTGCCCACCAGGGACTGGATTTTCAGTATACAATATTAAGGCCCCTCCTTCCGCTCGGCTCAGAGGAAGATGCCTGCCTGGAACTAAATCACTCAGGTATTAGTCACTACCACCACATCCTCTACATCTCACCTAGTGTAGGCGGACTGGGGACATAAACGCGTGTGTTGGAGATCTGAGCACGCTCCACTGTTAAAGACCCCCCCTCCCTCACCAGCACCACATTCTTCCGAGCACCACCAGGTTTCGTTAGCATGCCACGGCACTACGAGCTATGCGGATGGAAAAGATGTGGGTGGGGGTCGTAAGCCAGCACTGTACATTACTCATTGTTACACCAGGGTTTCCTGGAAAGGAAGATGGTGGCAGATTCATTGATAATGAAAAAGGACCATTACAGGCACGGTGACAGCTGTAGAAACTAGTACAGTAATATCTCCGTTCTGCTGATACTATTATATTGATAGTGTGAGGAATGATGCTAGTTTTACTCTGCTTCTTGAATGCAGCACTGAATTCCAGCGTATCAATGGTCTAAAAGCTGTCAATTGACATCAGTCAAATGACAATTAAGACACTGATTGGATGGCCCTGTGTGCAACTAATCTACTATTACATGAACAATACTGAAGTATGACGCAGAGTAAGAACGTATGCATGAGATGGGAAGTTTAAAATCTTAGAATCATGCTGTTTCATCCTGCCCGTCATGTCCGCCTGATCCTCTTGTCTCCTCCCTATTGTGGCCCTGATGAGCCACACCTGTTCCCCGTTGCCTTTCGTTAGTCTTTGTATTTATGTACCTGTTTGTCTCTTCATCTCCAGTCTGGTTATTGAAGTCCCTCTTCCTGTTGCCCATGCAATTCCTCGTACTTGCCTTTTACCTTTGACACCTTGTGGTCTCGTTTTGTGTCCTTGCTACCGTTTTGTTCAATAAACCTCTTTTACTCTCTCAAATGTCTGTTTTCGAGTCCTTCGTCTCGTAACTCGCAACACATGTTACTTAGATGCACCAAGTAATATTTTACAATGTTATACTATATTGATTGTTGTTGTGGTTGCTCTCACTCTTATCATTGCACATATTAGCAGACAGGTTTATGTATTATGAAGCAATAAGGAAGGCAAGACATTAGTCAGTAGTCTTTCTGAGATGTTTTTTTCTGTTGTTCAAGTTCTGCACACCCGAGAGATCTCAACTAACCCTGTTTTGTATTTATTGGCCTCTCCCTTACCTCTCTTGCAAAGAAAAAAAAATGCTGGATTTTTATTCTCCGTAGTGAATTATCCAGGTTCTTTTTTACTTAAACATCTGATTTTAGCTCCCCCCCTGCAGCTTGAGCCATTACATTTCTCTGCTCCTCTGTCAGATCTGTTGGCTGATGCAGTTGTTGCTTGACAGCATTTCTGATGTTGTGCTGTTTTTCTGCACAGCAGAAATTTCTGCCTTTTTATCTTTGTGTAATGATGGCTGAGGTGTTACAGTCCCTCGGTGTAACCTGCAAGCCGTCTGCAAATGCTGCCTTCTGCACATTATCTTTTGAAGGAGCGTTTTGAAAACAGCACAAATGGATTTTCCCCTCAAGGGCTTGGATTTTCTTGTGTTTGTGGCTCCTGCAGATCCGCACACTCTGACAGCGGTCTTGTGGCATTAAAATTATTTATGCAGCGGTTTGATGCTTCCTGAGTTAAACTGCGCTTAAGTTTGACTGCTTTGCTGCTGCTGCCTGTAGACTGGGGTAGTCAAAAACTTAAAGTATCTTAAAAAATCAGCTGTTTTTATTTTATAAGAGATACTTTTGCAAACAGGGCATGCAATTAAGGATTTATTGGAAGCACCACTCTTATTTTAGAACTTGAAAACCTGTACCTTTTTCTACAATTGCAGACAGAATGGCCTTGTGATGGACTGGCATCCGGTCCAGGGGATACCACTGCCTTTACCCTCTGCTGCCTGGAACAGGCTCCAGGGCCCCTGCAATCCTAATCGGGATACCCAGTTGGAAGATGGATAAATAAACTGACTGTCTGATTGGATATCATGCCCAAATTTCACTGTGTAACCAATTGTGAGACGTTATTCATGCATGATGACCTCAGATGACAGAACAGACCAAGACCGTGGATGGTGCTAAATGGGCTGCCCTTTAAAGGCTGATCTATAGTGCGCACTAGGCCTATTATCCATTAAGTAAATATATATGCACTGTTACAAGGTAAATCTCCAGAGAGTCGCTGATGAAGCATAAAAAATAAATACAAATATGGGTTATGTTCTGCATATTCTGCTGTTGACAGCAATTCTAGGCTGGTTGAGTTTTAGTTGTGTTTAAACTACAGTTTAAAAACATTCTTAAAGTTTAAGAGTTTACTAAACCGACAGTAATAACCACCAATAGTTAAAGATGGATAGATGGATGGATGTATGTGCCATGTTGTATGGTTGCTATGGCAATAAAATTTCTCACAGGATCAAAGCGGCAGCTCTCCTCAGGGCAGGGGGAAATGAGATTAGCAGAGTGGCTTTGTGAAGTTAGCCATGTGTTTCCTGGCCGGTTCGTTCCGCCAATGTGAAGGTGTTTTCAGGCAGCTGACGGATGAAGGACACGGCAGTGCAGTGTCCAGAAAAAACAAGTCCATCTGAACTGGAGTGTGGACGGTTACGCCAGGCTAAACTGCCCTCTGGGGAGGAAGATATAAGCGTCTATGGGGGCATTTGTCACGGTGCCACATTGTGCGCAATTTCTGGGCATTCATTCAAGTTAACTGTAGTATCTATGGGTTCAGTGACTGTTGGGAGGGGGAGGAATGTGTTTGTGGTGGTGCTGGTGGTAGAGGTGCTGGGGGGTTCCCCGGGTGGGGGGTGGCAACAGATAATAATCTACCTGAATCTTTCTTAATTCTACTAAAAACTTTGCAAACTCTACACCAGTGACACTAATGAACGATGTTTGTTACTGTGAAGTTATGTATGCCTGAACCTAATATTCATGGCAGTGATCATGAACGTTACTGTTGATTTGATTGCCGGCTAAAATGCCGCTAGCTGCACAGCAGGGTGACCAGATGGGTCAATCTGATGCATCGTCTGTCTACCGCTGGGGCTGTTTTTTCCACCCCTGCCACTCTCAGTGTGCAGTTTGCCGGCTCTCTTTGTGTCCGTCTGGGTTACCTCGAACAGTTAAAACAATCATGTGGTTTATATAGATTAATATGTCTAAAAGTATTAGGGTTTTTTGCTTTCATGTGCCCTAAAATTGACTGATACTCTATCCCAGTGTTAACCAGTCCGGTCCTTGGTGACCCACAGACGGTCCACATTTTTGCTCCCTCCCAACTCCAAAATGTGGACTGTCTGGCCAGGAGCTCTGAGGATGCAAAAACATGGACCGACTGTGGGTCCTTGAGGACCAGATTGGGAAACACTGTTCTATGTGGAGCAACTTTTAGGCCCCATGCTCACCGTGACCTTCGAAAAAGTGGTTATTGATTTTTTTTAAGTTACTGTCTCAATGTTGCTACTTTCCCTCTAACGTTCCCTAAATGTCTGAGGTTTCAGTACATTTGCATGTGCTACTGTAACTCAAGAACAATGTCAGGAGGCACAGAAATTACCAGAAGACTCCTGTACTTAACCATGATTCCTGTATCTTGTAAAGTTTGCATTATTTTCCATATAATCTCCAAACTCATTACTGAAATTAAACGAGGTTGACTGTGTGTGAGCGCATGAGTGAATGTGTGTATGTGTCTGTGTCTGTTCATGATGGTGGACTGTCCCCTGCCTCACCCAGTGTTTCCCAGGGATGTCTCCAAAACACTGGAACACTACAAGAATAAGCAGGAATTGAAAATGCATGAATAAATGTAACATGATAACTAAAGCTGTTCCTGGTGACGTAAAATGTATAAAATTTAAATCACCCATAGACAAAAGAGATATATAATTATGAATGACCTTGTTATAATAACTGCATCTCTATCCATTGTATGGTCTAATAAACTGTTAAATGTTTTGGTTGAGCAGAATAATGACTTTTAATGCATGATGTCTAAGAAACAGCAGACTCAGTGTGTCTATGGAACCAACAACTGTGAAATTGCAATAAAACCAAGAGGCTTCATGAAGGACTTTAAAAACAATCTCCAAATGTAACAGTGAAACCCAGAATAATTCTAATAAATCTCAAAAATATGTTATTTGCTGCATTGGTAGGACCAAGTCCTCAGGCCTGTACTTCAGGTCAGGTTTTGAGCTGAGTTGATAGAAAACCTTGGTCTGGATTTGTATTTTCTGAATCTGAACTTTCCACCTCTGTCTGTAACGGAATACTTTTCTGTAAATGTGAGCAACTTCTTCAACACCGGTGGCAACTATAAGATGACTTTATATAGAACACACTGCAAAGTGGAAAAATTGAACTACAAGCCTTTTTTTGTCCTGCCATGACTGAGATCCCGTTGCTGTTTTTGTTCAAAATCTCCCCCACTCTTAAAAAGCAGGAGCCCTATGTATTGAATCAGTGGCACTGGCTTACTTTGACCTTGGGATTGTCAAAGGAGATGGGGGGAAACATAAGGGAAGGTCCTACTCCAGTTGTAGTGGCCCTTTTGCGGTGAGGTAATGAAGAGCTTCAAGTCCTACCTCTGTGTGTGTGGAGTTCACATGTTGCTCTTGTGTCACATGGGTTTGCACGTGACGTGGTATCTCTACGGGGTAGTTGTGGGCCCTGTGATCTGTGATGGACTGGTGTGTCCTTTAGCATGTCCCTCGCTGTGTGTCCTGAGCTTCCTGAGAAGCCAGACAGGGAGTTAGCTTAACGGTAGGGACTCCCTTTAGCTTTATCTTCATCGATCTTTGTGCTCTTTCAATAATAAAATCGTTTTGTTTGAGTAAAACCCGTCCCCACCATGTCTGGGGTACCTTGGCGCTCCAGAGCCCCACACACAACAAATATCTACGTTAAAAGTAGATTCCCCGGTGGGAGCAGACCGTTTTTCGATATGGGGATTGAATATGAGAAGGCAAATATTTAAGACTCCAGGAAATGAATTTGGCTATAAATACTGAAATCCTAAATTACATTTGAAAAGCAAATGCATAACATTCTGATGCTTTTAGCTGGATATGTGGCACCAGGAAGACATTAGATAAAGGAGAATGGAAAATAAGACTGATGTTGGATAATCACTATGGATGCTTGGGATGGTAAACTTGCCCTTTACTGGCCTCTACCATGACCTGCTAACCTGTAGCTTACTTTAGGTTTATTGACACCATAGTAACAATCCTTTGTTCTTTCATTACTCTGAGCTGTGCGTTTATGTCACTGAACATCGCCATGCCAATACTGAAGACAGAATGATCAGACCAGGGTAAATGATTCACCTACTGCCCTAACAGATCAACAGAGGATGCCATCTCTCCCGCACTGCACACCACCCTGAGCCACGTGGACGTGAAAAACAAGAACTACAGCTCTGGAAAAAATCTGTATTTTAAATACTGGTGTAATCGTGGTTCTGCTGGCAGAAGGCTACGCTGAGCAACAGGTTGCTTCCAGGTTCAAAATTCCTAAGACAGCAGTACACAAGTATAAGGTGAAGCAGGAGACACCGGGAACAACCAGAAACCAGGCAGCTTAACAGGTGGAAGTGACTTTCTAATGCCAGGGACGACCATTGACTTATGCAACGTTTTTTCATCAATTGGAGGATGACATCAAACGACATTCAAAAACAATGGAAAACATATATATATGAGTGTGTGTGTATTGTGTGTGTGCGTATGGCTGTGTATTATTCAGAGACGCACATCCATAAATTGGAAAATGAGTGAAATGGAAATTTTTGCTGTGGTCTTTTCATTTTTCCCTCACCTGCAAGTGAGATTCACTGTTTATTCACTATAGTTCCGCTTTCAACACAATAGTCCCCCACAGAATGTTCACCAGGCTGAGGGACCTGGACCTGAACAGCCGCTTGCTTGCGTGGGTCCTTCACTTCCTCACATGTAGACCACAGGTGGTGAGAGTGTGTAGCTCTGTTTCCAGCACTATCACACTCAAAGAGGAGCTCCACAAGGTTGTGTATTCAGGCCTCTACCCCCATGACCGTGTGGCCACTCAGACATCCAACGCCATTGTAAAGGAGCTGGTGCTGGACTTCAGCGGGAGACATCAGCGGCCGCACACCCCCCTCAACATCAACGGGAGTGTAGTGGGACGGGTGTGTAGCTTTAAATACCTGGGTGTTCACATCTCAGAGGACCTGACATGGACTGAGCATATAAAAGCCCATTTCAATAAGGCAAGGCAGCGTCTCTACCACTGGAGACAGCTGAGGAAGCTTGGGGTTGCTCCGGCCATCCTAAAGACTTTCTACTCTGGTGCTGTGGAAGGTGTCTTCACCTAGAACATCACCTCCTGGTTTGGTAACAGCTGTTTCGAGGACCGTAAAGCCCTGCAGAGAGTGATCCATGCGGCCAAACATTGCACCGAATCAGCTCCTTCGTCCATACAGGGCATCTACATCAGGAGATGCAGGACCAGAGCAACCAGGATCATCAGAGATTTTTCTCACCACAGTAACTGCCTGTTTTGCCTGCTGAAATTATCAGACGTCACAGGAATATTATGGGCAAAAGTCAAGAGAGACAGAGAAGGAGCTTCTATCCTGAGACGATAAGACTTCTTAACCAGGACTTGCCCCCACAGCATTTAACAATGTCTCATAACACGAACTGAACTCCTAATATAAAACACTATCTGCTGTCACTCATAAGCCTCATACTATGGTCCAGTACACAACACAATTGTACAATGCACTTGAAAATATACTGATTACTGTACTTGAAATATATGCACACTTTATGGAAAGGTATACTATTACTTAAACACATGCACACTATATACCTTCTCTAGCTTCTATATATATATATATACACAGTCTTAGGAGTGATCTGGTATACATTTAATTATGTGTTGTACTTATATTACTATATACATGACAGATAAAGGAATCTTGAATATTTTCCAGACTACTAGATTAGATTTCTTAGTAAAAGGTTTCTGTGTCAAGCATATATATATATATATATATATATATATATAATTATTACATGTATACAGATTGTCGCTGACTTACAACTGGATTCCATTGCGAAAGACAAGTCATATGTTGAAATGAATCTATGTCGGAATACTGGTACTCACTTCTAACATGAAAAATTAGGTTACCAGTGTTTAAAAAAGCTGCTGTAATTGACATGTAGCAAGAATACAAAAGTCATAGCCACACATTGCTAATCCACACTGCTCTATTTTCTCTCACACTGCTAAGATTGCTTACGGTTTCTTCGTGTCGGGTGGGGTGATCTTGGGGCTGTTCTGGAAAGTGGGGGGGGGGGGGGTTG
>JAODKF010000040.1:19436315-19447470 GCA_026779585.1 Mormyrus proboscirostris | reverse complement strand
CAATTTTTGATTTTTTTTTGCATCTGCTACAGCTTGCGAAGTGCCCTCTACCATTTACAGTCCAGATAAAATGACTGGAAGGTACCATAAACTGTACTTTCCCATGTCACCTATCAAGCGGCGTACGGCACGCGCTAAGCCGGGAAGCACTGCTTGGCATACGGCCAGCCGAAATGAATTTCGCGTAGATTAATTTAATGTATTAGTATTTTTTTGAATTCAGTTACATGTAAGAGTGGTTATGAGTCACGTAGCTGGAAAGCTGGGGACAGTCTGCATGTGTAGCAGGAAGTCACGACCCTAGGAGAATGGGCAGCAGGGGCGTAGGAGCGGGAGCGAGTTTGATACGGTGTGGGGGGTCTGGGAGCAGGCTCAGTAATTAAAATGCAAAGGTGTTTTGGGAGTCAAATAAAATACTGGGAGGCATATGTCCCCCCCCTCCCCCCCCCGGACATGTCACAGTAGCCCAGTTAGGGCAGGATAATAGTTAAATGCTCATATCTGGAGACTCTCTGCAATGAAATGAAATCAACTGGACTTCAAAAAGCCTCTGTTCCCATTATGCATATACTGTATAACTGCTGATTGTTTGTGTCAGTGTTTCCCAATCTGGTACTCAGGGACCCACAGACGATCCAAGTCTTTGCTCCCAATAGCTGGTGCATGTTTTGATAACCATGCTTGTATGTAAAAAGGTATTTTTAAATAATTTCTTGTGTGACGTTAGGTGTGACTCTGTCATCTGGGTAGGAGGTCTTCGAGATGAATGGGCAAGACACTGGCGATAGAGAGATGAAAAGAGTGGATGCTTCTCAGAAACCAACAGCCCCCAGACTTGGAGATCAGGGGTGAGATGGAAGGTCAGCCCGTCTCTCCTCTTTTTTATCAGAGGGATAGGTGGGAGGCTGAATGTAGGCCTGGTGCTGGTAGTTTTGTTTTGACGTACAGGTTGTCACCCTTAAAGTACGCCCAAGGCGCTCTGTCGCTTACCGGTCTGGCCTCCTTTCAAGTTCGCCTTGAGAGTTCCCCACAAGTAGCAGGTGGCTGGGACAAAGTGTCTGCAGCTTGAGCGAACGTGCTCTGGGTGAGGCAAATTGTAAAACTCCAGACGGTCTGTACCTATCTGCAGCACACAGATTTTAAATCCACATCAGCACATAGGATACAGCCAGATGAGTTATGGACTCCTGTCTCGTCCCATTCAAACCACACTGTGTGCATTATAATACTTTAATATCCTGGTTTATACAATAGGTTTGATTGCAAATCGCTTAATGTAATCCTAGCTGTAGATTGCGTCGATTAGCATCAGCGATTCAGTGTCTTTAGCGCGACTTGAATCCCCTATTTTGCCTGATTGGCTCCGCTGGAAACGGAAGCCTGCTGTTCTGAGCGACTGCAGGGCACAGGCTCACATCAGGAAAGGCAGCATTCAGCAAACAGCACACAGTGATCTGCAGCTGACATTTAATTGTCCACAGATATGCATCCTCGAAGGGAGGAAGATGAAAATGATCAGTAGTATCAGGTAGCAGTGGATGAACAGGGAGCCTGCACCGTATGATTATATGTCGGACACTATAATAGTCACTCACAAGCAAGACAGGGGCAAAGGTGACTAAATACAGCACATCCATTGACTAAACTACCTAGAATGCACCCAATAAAACTCTAGAGAAAATGGAGTGGGATGTGAATCACACATTATTTATGACCGTAACTCCCTGCAGAAATTTCCCACCACTAGGGGGCACAAAATACTAAAGGTAAGTTTTATTGGCCAGATACACTAAAAATATTGGGACACGTGGCCATTAAACCTATAGGAACTTTTATGACATCCCATACTAATTCCACAGGTTTCAATATGGAGTTGGTCCCACCTTTGCAGCTATATTTCTGTGGGAATTTTTGCCCGTTCATCCAGAAGAGCATTTGTGAGGTCAGACACTGATGTGGGACAAGAAGGCTTGGCTCGCGATCTGCATTCTAATTCATCCCTAAGGTGATAGACGGGATTGAGGTCAGGGCTCTGTGCTTCCACACCAAACTCTCCCAACCATGTCTTTATGAACCTTGCTTTGTGCACTGGGGCACAGTCATGCTGGAACAGCAAAGTTGGCGCGTTGCCATCAGGCAAGTATTGGTTCTTCTACCTTCCGTCAAACCCAGACTGCTCCAGAGTCTAGTTGTGGCTTTACACAGCTCCATCTGACGCTTGGCACTTCGTGTGGTGATATGTGGCTTGCATGCACTTACTTGGTCATGGAAGCCGAGTACAGAAGCTCCCAGCTCACGCATTTTGGCTTGGGGTTTAATGCCAGAGGAAGCTTGTAATTCTGCAGTTATTTAGTCAACGGAGTGTTGGCGACTTTTACACACTATGCGCCTCAGCACTCAGCGACCCGCTCTGTTACTTTACATGGTCTGCTACTTTGCGCCTAAGTTTCTGATGCTCCTACTGTACATGTTTACACTTTGCAAGAATACCACTTACAGTTGACCATGGAATATCTAAACGGGATGAAACTTCACCAATATGACAATACCATGCTTGAATTCACTGAGCTCTTCAAAACGACCCATTCTTTCAAAAATGTTTGTAAACATGACTGCATGGCTACGTGGTTGATTTCAATGATCAAATGGTCTGAATTCAATGATTAAAAAGTGTGTCCCAATACTTTGGTCCATATAGTGTAAATAGAAATCATATAAATAAATTTTTAATATGCATTTCATTTACAAATTATGAAAAGAGTGGGCCCACTTTCAAAGTTTAAAATTATGTTAATTGAGATTTGTGCATTAATGATGTTGGATCACTAACATTATTAATAGTTTAGTACCTAATATTATAAAAGTAAACACATTAAATGACATTGTAGCCTATAACAGGACACACAAGACAGGGGACACCCTGGACAGACCAGCAGTCAATCTTAGGGGACACACAATAGGCAATGGAGAGTGACCATTTCATATAACATGTAAATGGAGAAGAAGAATTCACACATACACACACACACATACACCCGGAACGCAGCGGTAGCTTAATAGTTAAGGAAGCGTGCTTGTCATTAAAATCCCTATCCAGCAAGGTACTGTACCACGCCAACCCAGTGCTTTTGCGGTGCTAAATAATAGCGGCCCATTGCCATGTCGCATGTGCCTTTAATGCAGGGGACGCATTTCATTATTGTGATATGGTGTGTCAACAATGACAATTAATCATTTTCACACACACGCACAGGATTTGAACCTCCAGTCATGGAAGTGTGCTGCACCAGTACTAACCACTGGCACCGGGCCACCCCCATAAACCAACCATAAACTTATCCATTCCCCATTCCAACATAAGCATTTACCCAAAGTTCACATATTGTGTAATAGATGTGCATATACCGTTCATGCATTGTCAAAAGAATCATGTGACATGAAGCATCATTCATTAAATGGAGCGCATGGCATCTTGTTCTTTATTTTATCTTTTAAATGCCTTTCCAAAGAATAGAGGGTCATTGTTATTGCCATTGCCATAATGCTTTCTGCCTGAAATTATTATGTAGGTGATTACTCAAAGTGTGAAATTCACATTGCCTTCCCTAACTAAACAGGAGCAGCTGGGATGGTAATTGAATCCTTTGTTTTGTGATTTTCTTGGCTTCTTCTTTTGTATTTCACTGTTGTACATTCCAAATATATGTTACAAAAGGACTAATTTTAGTCTAAATTAATCCAGTCACCCCATAACATATTCTTTATAATTACTTTTATACTTATACTTTATAAATTATTTTAGCTATGTATCCAGTGGTCTCTTTGACTGCGGCGCCCCAAATGATGCCACGGGGATGACCAGATGACCTTCGTGATCCATCTCTGTTTTGGTCCTAACTGCCTGTGATTTTGAGTAGGACCAGTCAGGAGAGTAAGGTGCAGTCTTTTTTAATTTTGGCCCTAAATAAGAGCATTCCGGGTTTATTTTCTTTGACTTCGAGATTAAAAACCCCATTAACCTATCCCAGGCCAGCACTCCGTCCCACCCACTAAGGGGACCTTGGAAATGAGCCCAGCATTAGGCAGGAAGTGGAACTGCTTGATGTCATTTCCTGCTGAGTGTTCAAATGGCTCACAGCTGTGTGTAGTGCACGGAGTCTCTGAAGCTTCAGACAACAGGCACCGCATGAAACAGAGAATGCTTTGCTACTTAAGAGGTGCCACATTCCCAGGAGCTTTTAGCTGAATCGTGTGTTTAGCGTTTCCCCTACAGCACGATGTAAGCTCCTTCTGCAATCTGCCATCCTAGATGATTCTTTGATGAACAGTCACATTAGTGAACTGTGATGGTCTCTGTTCCCCAAATGTACTAATTATTCTGCTATTTTCTTTGCAGACATAAATAGCTAAGTAGGCAGGACCTTCGCTTAAGTGAAGAGCATGCCGTGATTGATCTTTAAATACTTGGTAAAACGATGAAGGAGAGGACTGCCTGGAAACTATGACTTTTAGGGAATTTTGGTCTCATTTCTAAAGGTCATTTCAGTCTCTGTGAACTGGTGGTCTGCATTTCATTAAGCACTGGTTAACCATAAAGACAGTAATGTGCGTAAATGACACACATTATGTGACACACTTGCCTGCACACCATCACACAGATTTTGCGCTGGTCAAGGTTGGACTCTTTGATGATTTTATTTTAATAATTATGAGCTAAGACAAGACATGCTTGATTGTGTGTGGGTTCACTGAAAGGTATGATGTCACTGTACAGTGTAGAGTGTCAGTGAATGTAACCTACCCACGGCTGTGTGGATGTTCTCTGTGTGGATGTTCTCTGTGTGGATGTTCTCTGTGTGGACATGGGTTTCCTCTGGCATCTAAATCAGTGCTTCCCAACCTGGTCCAAAGCAAAAACGTGGACTGTTTGCGAGTCCGCGAGAACCCGACTGGGAAACACTGGTACTCATGTACTCAAGCGAAATGACGTTTAAATCATCTTCATGTTGGCGTCAAACTATGACACTATATCTGTCATAGTGTGTCCGCTTAGGTATTAAAAAACCTCGGCTAAAGTCACCCCAGTATTTGCAGCAACCATCGAAGATCACTAACACACCGTGTAAGACTAATCAATATCTCATTGACTTAAAGAAGACTAATTGATTAATTAAGTGAGCTGGTGGTGAAACTTAAACAAATGGAATGGCTGGGGTCCGTCCCCCTAGGAGAGGTTTGGGAGCTGAAGCAATATTGACAAGGCAACGGACAGTAGGAGAAGAGAAAATCAATTACCAGGGACAAACACAGGAAAGATGGATGACGGCGCTACAAATCAGTCACATGATCGACTGCTAACATTCTGATTGGAAGAGCTCGACAAGTTTCCCACTGAGATCAAAATTCTCCAGATAGATATTTGTTGCCCGTTCTCAGAGGGAAAAGCCCCGAGCAACATTGCCAGACTATGAAAGTTGCCCCATGTATCATGACCTTTAGTTTTCATTGTTACCCTTAATTTGCATATGTTCTACTGTTAAACTGTTTTGTTTTGAGCAAATATACAATTACAACTCATCTACATAATTTTAAACACTTTCTTTGACTGCCTAACACTTTTGCACAGTGCTGTACTTTTGTTGAATTGGTGACTCCACAGTACACCCTGTCAGACTGTGTCCTGTGACGAAACGGCCCCTCCACCCTGTGGGGATCCACAGTTTGACTTCATCTCTGGGTATGAGGTTATCACTGGGAGTGAATATGGGGACCCTGACCCCTGACGGCATAGCGCTATGTCATTGGCATAAACATGCACGTCCTGCATGACCTTACACCACATGCAGATTGATTTCATTTCCATCACTCTGTCTGGGTGCTTACCTTTTTTTGGTCACTGAGTGTACATTCCAATGAGATACATTTTATTGTTACATTTTCAATCATTTTATTGTTTAACTTCTAAATAAATAAGGGACAGATTGAGAATAAAACCAAAGGCAAGGTTGAAGTCAGATTGTTATGATGTGGGTGAGGCCAGTAGGACACACACAGGGATGTGAACTGAGCAGAGATGGGGCCCTGGGTTTGCGACTCGGACTCCAGACGCTCTCGAGTCGTTCTTAAATTGATTTCTGACTCAACTTGCAACTCCTTATTTTTTGACTCAGACTTGACTCCAACTTGTTGATAGTGCCTCGTGAATAACAACAGTGTTTAAGGCTCTGCTGAAATTTCTACACATGCGAAGCATTGAGTGTACAACTCCCCCTAAACCGCAAAGGCGTCAAACACATCACGATGTGTGGCTGTGCCCAGAGCATAGGAACTGGAGAAGCTAATGCCAGGCGGCATCAACAAACAACGTGTTTCTTGTTTTGCAACTAGTTCAAAGTGCAAACCTGATATGACATAGCATGGAATATTCTGGGTGTTATTTTACATTAGACGGCACCGCTTAGAAATAGATGTTGCTTAACATGTATCATAAATTATACATAGCCTACATCATGTTGTTATACATTTTTACATTTTATCCATTAATTTTAGTTTTTACTTGAGAACGATGTGTAAAAATTGTGATTTTTTTGGTTTTGGTCATACGCATTCAATGGCCAATCACATCACTTTAATGTGGCTGAGGGAGGAGTCTGGCATGGTTTGATCTGGCTGCCACATATACAGAAAGCATCTTTTTTGTTAATCACAGCGATTACCTTGAAAATGTATATTAGCCTAAGGAAATGGTGTTTCGTATTTATCAGTAACTAATAGAACAAAACAAAGAGGCGTTTTAATTTTTCATAAATAGTAATGTCAAATTGGAACCACGTTGGAGACTTGAGACTTGACTCAGACTCTAATTTTGTGACTTGTGAACATCTCTGCAACTGAATTGGTAGAGTACATGTGGAAAATGTGAACTGGTCCAGTAGAGCACACAGAGAAATGTGAACTGAGCTGGTTCAAAATCAAGTATCTTAAGGATTTAATGAAATGTTTTCATGACTCCCTGTACCTGTTAGCTCACTGCTGTCCTGAATGTTGCATTTTCCATGTAGCTATGACCTGGAGGAAAACACAAGCAGCATCGATGGCACCACATAACCTGTATCGGCTATAGATCCCCAGGAGCCCCGGCGCCTCCTGGCTGCTTGGTGTAATAGCTCAGCAGGTCTTGCTGTTTCCTTGTTCATACTGTGCTCCATTTTGTGGCCCGTTGTTTTGTGGCCTAAAAGTTTCCCAGAATTCTGACAACAAAGTTGGTAAGAGTCAGCTACAGAACATGCAAAATCTAGTTTAAAAATACATTCCAAAAAATAATCAAAGAAATTTAGGAAAGCAAGTTATAGGAATATATCTTCTTTAGTTTTACATTGAAAAAGCTCAGCTGATCTGTTAGTAATGGATTATCCTGGGCTTTTTATCAACGGTTTATCTTACGACAGAATCAGCCGGTTACCATGTGCCTCGCCCTCACAGTTTTCCATATACGAGTTGGACCTCGATGGCAAACACTGAAATCTATCCAAGAGAAGAACAGCTTGACGGTTGTATCTTCGAAACAGTTTTTACATCGTACATGGAGTAATATTTCAGTAGCAATGTGAATAATGGACACAATTATTATGCTTTAATGAGAAAATTGCTCAACATTGCTTTCTACCCCTTTAGAAAAAAAGAAAAAAAAAACAGGGAAGGTAACTGACTCTAAGGAGTCGCGCATTTAAAAAATTGGTGGCTTACGTACAAGAAAATAAAGAAGCTGATATTAGATTAGATGAGACGATAAGCAGACATTTGGCACAAGAGTTATTTTCCAAATTGCTGAACAGGAAGTTCAGAAAAAAACAGAGTTAACGATGGCTAAAAATAATGATTTTATGCTTTCAAATGAAAACATATTTTTTATCATAAGTATAACATTAAGTACTAATTTTTAAAATGTCATTTCTGTATTAAAACATATTATGAATATATATATATATATATATATGTGTGTGTGTGTGTGGGGGGGGGGGTCCATGTGCGTTGCTTCTTTTGAGGTTCAACCTGTTTTAATTGACCTGCCACATACATGTTTGGCTTTTACAGCGTTTACTGTAACTCTCCTGTCACCCCTCCTTTAAGGGATAACAGCTCTGAGTCACTGCGAAAGCTTCTCTCACCACGCAAAGTAGAACAAAATTCAGAATTTGGAAAGGTTGTCAGTCTAACCGTCCCCCCCTGTTTCATTCTGACCATCGCCTTTGTGAGAAAGCACATACTTTAATCTGTGCTCCATATTGAAGAAGATAATCTTACAGACATACTAACCAAAGTCTTTTTTTTTTCTTTTGCAAACTTTTTTTGTGATTATGGATTCCAATGAAACTATACACAGAAGCTGGGCCTTTAGACCTCAAGGGAAATGCAATAGCGGCTGATAAGAACTGATCTAACTGCTTGAATTTTCCAAATGTATTTTTTATTGATCTTTAGTTGCGTGGCACGATGGTGTTAGCAGGAAGCTCAATTGCCTCAACCCTTTAGGGTTGGGACTTTAGATCCCACCTCCTCAGACATGTGGGGTTTTCTCCAGGAGTCGAAATATATGAAATTAGAATGACTGGGATCTCTAAAATTCCTCTGGTGTGTGCATGTGTGTACCCCATGATGGAGTAACACCCTGTGTAAGCCTGCTGCGGACATGGTGACAGGGTACAGCTCCTTTTGTGTAGGATAAGTGGTTGTAAGATGGATAGATATTCCATACTCTAAAAGCAGGTAATTTGTCAGAGCACTATCTTTTCACAATATTATTTTCATAATATTTGTTTTTCTTTTTTTCCCCTCCCCCAAAATCTTTGGATTTAGGATTCAAGAACAAAAAACATGTACAATGCTGATGTGTAAAATGTGGGGTTGCCACCCACCCCTTAAAAATACGGGACAAACCACATATTATAAGGGACAGGTGGGAACTCGCTAGTACAATTCTAAGCTCCAGGAAATCTAACTTCCAGGAAAACTCCTGGAAGATTCACAAGCAAAGAGGACAAGTGTAGCGAACCTGGGAGCAACATCATACTATTTACAGCTTCCCTCATTTCATTACAAAAACAAGATGGCCGTCCAAAAGAGGTGGTTTAAGGCCTCAGAACTAATAAAAAGGGCCTTTGCTTGGCTAAATTTCAGCTGTCATTTAACACAGAAGGTGCAACACTGAACCCTAGTGGTGGGGAGGAGATATCAAAGGTTTTCTTCTTGCAAGAGTAGTCATAGAAAGACATGTCGTAGAAGCCATGTGAATTTTAAAGCGCTCTACCTCAATGAAGCCAAGTAATTAAACACTTAGGTCATTAGGATTATTTGTATATGGGTGACATATGTAAATAATAAACAACAGCTAAATTATAGAATAGATTGACTGATAAGACTCTGTAAGAGGTTGTGGGAGATGGATGGATACTTGGTTTATTTATTTATTTGCTTTTTCCAGTTTGTATGCTACTTACTTAGCAGTTGATTAAATAGAAGACCAGGTGATCACATTTCCTCTCCTCCAAATGACTTCAGTCAAGCAATTAAGGTATAAATCCTAATGATCTGGAATATTTCGAGGTCACTAAGGGAGTTCCGCTCGTGCTGATGAGTGGTGCACTGGATAATTAGATGCTGAAAAAAAGAAGGAGAATGACATCAAACAGAGACGCTTCCTGTTGGATTGATCAGCACAAGAATTGCTAAAACTTCTGTGTCTATCAAAACTGAGCCAGACCCAGCAAATGGCTCTCTGTGATTGTCAAACCCATGTTCCACCAGGCCTCAGTTCATTGAAAGTGCTGGTAAGGGGTGGACCTCGCTGGAAGACCACATTGAACTATTAGATTGGGTTTCTATCCCACATATGGCAATAAAAACTGTATTCAGTGAGGAATTTCTGAACAGACAGATAAGTTCCAGTAAAATCTCCAGTGCAATATCTATCTAGCAAGTACACAAAGTACAAAAGCTACACCATTATGGCTTAATTTCTTATTCTTCAAAGTAATTTGCCTTGAAACTTCTCCTCATATAATAAAAATGCACCAGTCATTCAGCAGTCAGTATATTGTCTTATAAGAATGACCAAACCGAATGGGATTTCAGTAAGGAAAGAGGAAGCGATAAGGGGATTTACAAACAAAAGTGGTATAAGGCTTTTTTTTCACCACCACATAATGAATTTCATATTTAAATGAAACTGTATAACATGCACCTAAAAAAAACACAACTGTCCTTTTGGCTTCCAAAAAACAATTATCCTCTGGCATCATTTCTGTTCCAATTTGCATTTTAAGTCTACAGTCAAGTGTAATGAATGCAGCCGGAGAGTTTGTTGGTAATTTGGGGTGTATCTACACTGAGCATTTGCAGGCCGCAGGATGTATGTCGTTATCTACTGAGATAAGGAACAGATGTCAGTTCTGCTGTTCTTTTGGTATGAGATATGCCAGTGATAACAGTGTAGGAGACCTTACGTGTACAGAAAAGTAGCAAGAAGTTCTCAGCCACACCTGCCAAATTTGTTAATGCTAAATGGGAGAATCGCCCTTATTTTGTGGTCTAGGTCAAACTACAGTCAGAGGACCACAGTTCAGAAATACACCACAATATTTGGAGATACTGCATATGAAGTCATGGAATAATGGCCCATAATTTACGCTGATTACCTTAACTTTGTATTTTCCCTCATTTGTTGTCCTTCTTCTGCTGGTCTCAGGGTGGCGTTCCTGTGGGTCTCGGCTCATTTGCATCCATCGTTGCTGGGTGGGCCGTGACCTTGGCACAGGGGAAGGTATAATGATCCCACGCAGAGCCAATGCATTCGGACGAGGGCGCCTTAGCAAATGTGCTGAATCAGGTCGCTCCTGGGGGAAAACAAGTTGGGCGTAGAGCTGAAATTTGCACAAGGATCGTCTAGGATGTAGCAGTACTGGCATAGAGATACGTGAGCTGCAAAATTCAGACGGCACATATATGGAGAGACGAGGCCATGCTTAAGAGCCCAATACGCCGCACATCCTCCGCTATTGACATTTGACCCTGTGCTGCTGAATATTAACTGCATCTTTTACACTTAGATGGTTAGTCTGTTGGGGGGGGGGGGGGGGGGGGGGGGGGGGGGGGGGGG
>JAODKF010000040.1:19424780-19436048 GCA_026779585.1 Mormyrus proboscirostris | reverse complement strand
TCTCTTCCCCCCCCCCCCCCCCCATAAAAAAATGTATAAAAATCCTCTATTGGATAAGCAGTTAGAAGAAAGTTGGATATACACCTTATGTTCTTACAACATTCTTACACACACCCCCAGACATACATACATACACGTGTGTGTGTGTTCTTTGCATTGACCTAAATTCTTGTACAGTAACATGCCATCAAGTATTGCAGTACGCTAAAATACCTCCAGTCTGAAGAATTATCACCAACTTTACATTGTGAGAAATTCATTGCTCTCCAGTGTCAAATCACTCTAATGCCTCCTAGTGGCCCTCCGGGGCATTTTCTCTGCATCTTCATTCGGAGGTTTCTGGGGTACTGGAGATGCTCCCTCTGAGGCCGGCTGGAGGCAGAAGTGAGGACAGACAATGTGCTTTGCTCATAGTTCTGAATCTAAATGGCTCTGAACTTTTTTGTCTCCTATTGTTTTCTGATCCAGGAACTTCCTCACCCATCATGTAAAATATAAAGTAGATAGTGCTTTTTTTATATAATAGTAACTGAGACTGATGAAACTTAAACCTCAGATTAATAATTGAATACAGTTCCAAGCCCAACACACAGTTTAAGGGTGAATTGAAAAGACTTGAATAGATCTGATTGTCCTTTGAAGTTTAAAGTTGAATACTTGACTAAAGGTAATAACTGAAAAAAAGTTTGCTTTATTCAAATCCAACTTTCCTTTGGAGATTTATTAGTTATTCATCTGGGACTCATCAACACAGCTTCTGTGAGCCATGGATGGGAAGGTTATATAATTTTCAGATTAATTAATGAAACTGGCCTGCCTGCCAAACAGAGACAGGAAGCACATTCTCTCTGCAGAGACAGCAATGGACAGGGTCACACACCGCTGTGCCTTAGTTTTTAATGTGTTGTAGCTTATTTTATGGTCTCTTTATAATCCTGTTTGTGATAGTTTTCATGACTGTACTGAGATGCATAAAGTGCAGCAATGATGGCCTTTTTTTCTAGAATTATCAGGGAAGATTTTTACTGTCCCACAGCCGGTTTCCCTCAGTATAAAGTGTGCAATTCAGCACCTCGTTTTATGACGACGTTTTTAATTCAAATTATTTGAATTCTCGTTATCATTATTATTATGGAAACATCTGAGTGTTGCATGGTGAGTTGTGATGATTCCTCGTACATGGTGTCTAAATCGATTCAGTGAATATCTGTTAACAGGGCTACCCTTCACCATGCGCCCCACCCACCCCCTTGCGGTGCATTAAAATAACCCCCCAAGTGACTGCTGCACCAACATTGCACTCGACGAAATTATTCTCTGACTAAAAAGAATTTAGTAGGCGTCATGGTGACTCAGCTCAACCTTTCCAAGGCTGTCACGCTGAACATGTGACCCTTTGGTAATATTTTCATCAAATGCTCGCTGTTGTTTACACACTTGTAGTTGAATCTTAAAAAAAAAAACGAAGGTATAGATTCACAGCATTCTCCAGAAAACAGAAATGACACACATCATTAATCGCCACATTCTCTTTGAGTCAATTGGTTCAGTTTTATATATATATTTTTTTATTTGGCTGATAAAACACAGAGGAACAAGCCACCTATGTTCTGGCCTGCAACAGAAGAAGGCCATTTCCGTTTCCTGAACATGTTTACTTGTTTGGATACATCCGGTGAATTTATGTAGCTTTAACCACTTAAGTGTGACGTGATATTTATTCTCAGTTAATTTCAAGAACAGGTACTTGGAATTAACTTGTGAGGAGTGATTTTCTTGTTCACAACACGCATGAAGAAAGATCAGTTAGCCTCTTTGATGCTAATGTAGGAAGAATCAACAGTTAAAGCTTTCTGCTGATTGGCCAGGAGCTGCTGTCATGTGACCCATTGGAGCGGTGACCCCTTATGTTGCTCCAAAAGGCAGTGGGTTTTACGTTTAGATACACTGTTAGGTCAAGGTGGGGGCATGCTTTGATTTCAAATGCCTTCAAGAGGCAATAACATTTGATTAGTTTATGTGTGAGGGGGTATTTGTTGTTGCTGCCTCAGCCGCTTTTCGATCTCGGAGGGCCAAGGCAGAGTTTCGCAGACTTGAGAGAAATAATCACAGTTGCCATTTTGATTAACACGTGGACAAATCTCTATTCACACTGTGAGGTGATGAAACATACAAACTGCACACCAGGAGAAGTCATCCTTTATCGGCATGTTTGGAAAGAGCGCACCCTGCTGGGACTTGAAGGTGACGCGACAGGGCAGGGCTTGGGGGTGGAGTAAACAGGGCTACAGTAATCACCTGCCTGGCTCACTGCCATTTGCTGAATGAGGTACCAGAATGACTGCAATTCTCTTCTCTATGCTTTTAGCCACAAGTTCTGCTGGATGGGTAGCAAATCTATGCTGGCTAGCATTTCTACCCCATTCAGTGCAGTTTAATGAGTAAGTAATGAAGAGGATTCCTGAAGTTCCTAAGTGTATTTTTTTATCACCGTAGCTCTTAGCTGTACTCACTTTTGCACCTACAATGCAATGCAAATAACAGCTATTATGCTATATCAGACCAATATGATTTCTGTGGCACTATTACCTCTTAGAAGCCAGCATCTAAATTGTGTTACACTGCTTTTTACTGGCATCTGGCCCTTTTAATGCAGACGGCATATTAGTCAATCTAACCGATTTGAAATTTCACTAATGCTGCTTGTAAACTTAGTCTTGCAGACCGATGCCTCTCTGCATCCAAACTCTCAGGTACAAGGCTGTTTTGGTCACTGTGGTCTTTGCTGTTCTGTTTACTATGATGCTATAAAATCTACATTCTTCCAGACTTCAGACTTTGTCACTTGGATTGACTTATAAGATTCATTCAGATTCAGATTCAGAATACTATATTGAACCCTGAGGAAATTATTTAATACTCCTGAAATACAATTGGAGCTTGCTGAGACTTGACCCCCCCATCCTATGAGTCTCTATTCTTTGTCCTTACTGACAGTTGCCTGGGACCATGAAAGGTTATACCCTGTCTTCTTCCCCTTCTCCCTGGCTTTGTGAGACACCCCCCACCCCCCACGGGAATAGTTTTTGAATTAGCTCAGCCTAGTTAAGCCACAACAGATTAGCATCACAGCATACCTTACTGCTTTTGTGATCGTCAGGGCAAGCGGAAAACAATTTACATTCTCGTTGTTCAGCTGCAGTATCCTTCAGATACCTGTGTTTTGTAATTTTATGCTGTTACTCCCTGACAGAACTCCATATTTTTACTCAAACAATTATCAAGTACCAAGTAAACAATTATGTCAAGAGTACACCAGCAAGATCCCTCTTTCGGCTAAAAATCACACCTATTTCTGTTCACAACAAAAGGTTATGCTACACTGACAGCAAAACGAACATAAGTAAGCACATGGTGACGAGGTATCAACTAAAGAATGACTTACAACCTACTTTAGGTCTTGCGGCTTGTGCTGATAGCAACCGTGTCGGGTCAGCTGCACACTCTTCCCCAGTGAGTCCTGTCATGGCTGACACAGACATATATCATTTTTAACCGTCTACCGACGATAACCATCCATCCCATCATATTCTGATGGATGCTCGCTGTCAACGATTACATGGCTTCCAAACTGAGCCAGACACCATCCTTGGCTCCAAGTCCAAGTCTAACAGGACTACCTGGACGTGAGGCTCTCCTTAACATGCCTGTCAGCTTGAGTGGTGGCTCACTGTCTGGGGATCAGACCACAGCATTATCCAATAGCAGGCTATTTGTAAATGGCACAGACTCATACAGATAGCTTTCAGGTAACGTGTCTGGGTCATTATCCAGTTATCCTGCTAACCTTACATGGAAATGAGGCCACGTCCTTGACTTCACCATGACACTTGCGCATTCATTCCACCTGTCCCATGGAAAAACAGGAAATGATAATATTAATTTGCTTGTACCTCTACTTATTTATGGTAAGAGTATATTATATTCCTTGTCAAACTTTATGGGAGTGGCATCGATCTGCAGTCCTGGAGGGCCAGAGCCCTGCATATTTTTGGGTTTCCCCTCATTTAACACACTTGATTCAGGTCTTTGCACCTCCTTGTGCTAATTACCTCACAGCTCTGGAGCCAAATCGTTTTTGGTGGAACAGGAAATGAATTAAGCCACACAGGCCCCCAGAACTGCAGTTTGACACCCCTGCTTTAAAACGCACAATAATAAATTGAGCAATATTCATAATGCCCATGCATGCAAGATATGCAAGACAGATAAAGAGAGCAAAAAGAAAAAAAACGGAAATCTTAAATACTGTAGGAAGAATCCACTGAAGGATCTTCCATAATGGCTTATGCCAGGGTTATTCGACTCACGGTCCTCAAGGGCCGAGTCCTGCTGATTTTCCAGCAGACTTTCACCTGTGAGCCAGATCAGAACCAGTAATTATTAAAGTGACTTTCTGGGAGAACTGAAAACAAGGCCTGGATTTGGAATCGAGGGCCTGGGTTGAATAGCCCTGACTTATGCAGTACAGGGCCATGGTGACAATCTGTGCAGGATTCCGATCCATTGCAGTGCACATGCATAATTCTGAATGTGTGAGGAAAGTGGAAGAAACCTAAACACAGAGTGGACATGCAAACTGCACAAACACGCAGCTACCTTATATCTGGTGGCACTTTACTGTCAAATTAAATTTAAAGCGTTACATTATATATATATATATAGCGCTTACAAGACACTGAAACCACTTTACAGAACCAATGGGGAGATGGGGAGCAGCTTTGACCACCACAAAGGTTTATCAGCCACCTGTATGATGTGATGGCAGCCATTCTGCACCAGGACACTCACCCACAGTCGCTAAGGTGGTGAAGGGCCAGGAATTCACCAATTTGAATTGTTCAACGAACAATCTGTTATTAAGTAGCTAAGACTGCAGTTACAGGTACTTGTGAAGGAAATCTGAATACTAAGCAACTAACCTGAAATGCAGTGGTTTATTAAACGTTGCATGAGATTTACCTCTGGGAGGTACAGAAGCGTGGGTGTGGAGAAAAGTACAGCCAAATCTGTGTATAGAAGAGATGACAAACGATAGCTATTGCAGCGTCAGCAGGGGGCGTAACGTGCGTGAAATCATGATGGGTGTGAGGTCTGGATGGGGTGAATGAAGCCTGCCTTCCCGGGGGGCTGCCAAGGGCTCATTCTGACAGGCAGCTCAGTGCTTCTGAGCGGCGGTTGGTTCTGGCACGAGGAGATCGGGCCCTGCGGTGGTATGGGTGCATCTGTCAGGTGAAACCTGCTGCATCGCATCTCTGTCCATCAGCAACCCCCACCCCGCCCCGCCCAGCCCACACACCCCCCCTCGATGCACCGAGGAACTCTGGTGACACGTAGTGTAACAGTGCGTGCAGCTTGCTGCGGCGCTTCGATGGATCTGATCCGAGGCGTCCCTGCTAATCCGCATAACCACGACACTCCGACAAAATCAAATAGTTTTCTTCTCTCTCAGCCTCAGGAAAGTGAAGAAACTCACCATTTCACCCTTTGATCGCTCTCTGGCTCCACATTGGGTGATGCAACGTGACATCAACACTCCCCAAGCGCACGAGAAAAAAACGGGACTCGTATGCATCCTTAAAAATATGCATGACAGAAAGGGGGACAGACATAAAATAGTAAAAAAAAAATCAAAACAAATAAACAGATATATAAATAAAATGTGCTGCTTTGACAGAGCACACCCATTTGGGGGTTTTCCATGTACAAAGTGCACGCTTATTCCGTTAATGTGTGTTATACTGCAGCTGATTGTCTTAGCGGATGTGTATTGGTGTATGTGTGCTTATGTATCATTTTATAATATTAAAAAGCTAATTTTTTGCTACATTTTCTTCTGGCAGGTACATCAGCTTAGCGTTAACCCTGAAATGAGGGCTGATGAGGGAGACCTCGGCCAGCCGTTTTTCTTTGTGATGCCGTGCTGCGTGGCCTTGCCGTCTTCCAGCTGTGTCAGAATGAGAAAAAATAAACACCCACCCACACTTCTCATTAGTGTCATTTTTTTTCTTCATTTTCAATCATAATAATTTCTCGCTTCACAGGACTGACTAGTGGAAAGTTTTGTTGTGTGCCGTGTTTATAACTGTCTCAAAGTGAGAACAAAAATCACCTCATACATATTATTAGGGGAAGGATAACACACCCTGTTGTACTAGGTGCAGAGACAGGCAGTCGCTGGGTCAAGATGGTCTGACTCACAGACAATTTGTTCTTACCAATAGACTTCCATAAAACGTATCATATTTAAAATTTGGGTTAAATACAACAGTTTATAATAATGAACACATCCACTACTTTGCGACACTCATGAAAACATTGTTTGCTTCAGTGGGTCGTCGGCAGTAGAGTATAATATGTAGTTACTTTTATTATTACTGTATTATTATTCTTATATACTGCATTAATATTGTTATTATGTACTGTATTAATATTGTTCTGGCTTACCCACAAATTTGACTTAGAGATCAGATCTTATTCATATCCCAGGGACTGTCTGTACAATGCGACCGGTGTCTCTGTACAATAATGAACAATAATTCAGTATCAAATGTTATATGATCAAAAGTGTCCTTTGAGAGGACTGTAATAATATACTGAGATATAAAAATCATTCTCCACAACCTGCCAAGGAGACTCACCTCCCTAATCACAGTGTCACTAATCACATCCCACCGTCCTACCAGAAATCTCTGTCCTTCCTCTTCCCCTCCTGAAAACTCCTCCGGCTCTCCACCCATTTTTGCAGCAGATGCCGTGAATGGAAGAATCACTACACAAAATAACACTGGAACTTATGGTAATGGTGTTCTTGTTTGGCTCACGTCAATATTTACAAGGCATTTTTCCTGTATTCTGTCTAATTGTAGGCACCTGTACAATTGCAATTGTGATTTGTACATTTGACCATGCAATGGTTTGCTGGGGTTAGAACCACTGTGTAGGAGTCAATGTTCATCAGTCAAAACAAAACAGAATGCACCAATATGGCACGTGTTGGGAACGGAGACAAGCGGAACCACTCACATTGAATAATCATGGTCCCTGTACTCTCCCTCTTGAGACGGCTGGCAGCTCGCTTAAAAACACAGGCAATGTTGAGCCATTCGTCTTCCTCTTCTCGCAACTTGAGCCTCCAAAACGTTAAGAATCGCTGAATGTTGGAAATGCTGATGAGAAGCCTCGCTGTTTTGGTTCAACTGCTTTGTGACCAAGCCTAACAGATACGATCTCTGCCTGTCATTTACAATGCTGAGGAAACTCATTTTTACCTTCAAATATACGGCACGATGCTGTAAGTACATGTGCGTTTTATAAGCCTATCGGAGGACATAAATTAGTGAGTAATTTAGAACCCATATCACGTGACAAAGAAAAGAATAGGTCCTTCTTTGAAGCCCTCACGTCTGTCCAGGAAAATCGCAGGATGAAAGTGGTGCTCGACTCCTTCTTCGTCTTTGAGTTTTCACTCCTTTCTCGAGTAGCACTCAGCGGGAGAGCAGAAAGGCCAGAGCCTGAAGAAGATGGGGGTTTCCATGGCGATGGGATTGCATGGCCGGGGGGTGGATGATGACCTGACTTGTGTCTCAGGAAAGGGCCGCGGGGTCAACGTGTGGGGGAGGGTGGGTGAAACGAGTTCTTAGAAAATGTCTCCGGATTTTATATTCTACGTGTCATAATATCAGTATGACTGACATTTAAAAACACACACAACTCAAAGTGATCACACTAGGGAGTGTGAATCGATACACACATTTAGTTTAACTTTTATGTTGGATAAACACCCTGAACTTTTGACTATCAGCTTGTTATAGATGGATACGCTGTTTCAGGCCAGGGTTTACAAAGGTGCCAAAATGTGTCATAATCTGCACCCCCCAGGTATGTGTCAGTCAGTCCCTGACTGCGGCGTGGTTGCGGGGATCATGTCCCTTTAGCTAATCTCAGATGATCTCATTCTGGACCCAGCACTGCACCTTTCTGTGCCCAGCACTGCACCTTTCTGTACCCAGCACTGCACTTTTCTGTGCCCAGCACTGCACCTTTCTGCACACAGCACTGCACCTTTCTGTACCCAGCACTGCACTTTTCTGTGCCCAGCACTGCACCTTTCTGTGCCAGCTAAGCCTTCTATCAGTGACAAAAACTATTAAATCAGGGGCCCCTGATAAAAAATTACCTTGGGCCCCCACTGTGGAAATTGCCAAGCTGGGGTTGGATCCCCACGGCAGGCTTTACTGTGTGTGTGTGGGGGGCAGGGGGGGAGAGTGAGGGTCCCCCACGGTACAATTTACCAAGTGGACGTATAATGCTTACAGAGCATATATATGATTGTTTTTTGAATTCAGGGGACCCCCTGACTCTGCCAGAGATTCATAATAGCACCAGGGTTTTAGTCTCAGGGGCCCCTGTAATATATACGCTCGGACACCCCCCCCGTCATGGGCCATTTGTGTTTCATGCCTTTCTTTGCCTTGTACCCTTCTACTGGCATCACATCTCAATCGGCTTTTTAAAACCCTGGTCTCCATGGGTTTAGGGCTCCACCTCCCTGACAGAGCAGTATTTTATCGTCTGGCCTCATTTCGACCACTGACTTTTGCATGGTGTCGTTTTTGTACCCGCTTCCAACCAGAGTGGAGACGGGCGTATCCTTGGCCCGTTCGTTAGTGTGATGTGCCGCTGGCCACTGGACTTGTCCCGAAAACGAGAGGAGGGTTACATGGATTATTTATAGGGGCGAGACACAGTATTCTTTATTCTTACCTGTCCATTAAAGATTCAGCAAATAATTTGTAAACAATTTCGTGAGTACGGCCATGTAAATAAAGTGCGGTACTTTAAGCTATCTGTGCTGCCTGTAATAAAATAATCCCCTAAGCAGCTAAATTATCATTTGGTTCTGGCGTAAATGTCCCTGCCTTTCTGCACCTTCTGCTGCTAGGCTCATCACGTGCTGGATATCCATTATATATCAGCTTAGTTCCGTTGTGGTTTTTCGAATGAAAAATAAGGGCCATTAGCTGTCACAGGAGAGGAAACGCCGCCCCGTCTTCCAATGACTCCCGGCGCACAGTATCGATAATTAGAATGAACTCAGGAGTGAAAGAGCTGCCTACTGAACACTGAATGAGTGATGGTTGTGATTATGTGGCCAGCAAATGAAACAAATGCACTGCATTAAAGGAAGGCGCGGCCGTGAGGCGATCAACCTGGTCATTTGCGCCGCGTGACAGGCGTAAGTATGAGTCGGAGATGACATTTGTGCGAATACATAAATATATGTGCACGTGTGTTGTGTGTCTGCGTGTGCAGCTTGCTGATTGGTCGGCCGCACTGCACCTGGCAGTAAAGTAGCCTATCGATTCAGGAAGTAGACATAAGAATAGTGAATAGGGACCATGGTGTCTGTCGCAGTTCCGGTTCTCCCACTGCACCAGAACCATCTTCTGCCTCTTAGGCACAGTGGCGAGGGTGTACAATCTCCATGGGGATGATGGCCAGGGTGCCCTTTGAAAGAATAGAAAATTGGGCCCCTCAACCCAGACCAATCCAATCATGTTCCAAATGTTTAGGTTCCTTTTACTCAAGGGTCCTGGTAATAGTCCTAACTCGCCCTCTTCTCCTGGGGCCCCATGGTGCTCCTGGATATAGGGAAGGCTGTTTAGAGACTTTACTCCGAGATGGACATGTATATGTATGAATGAGATTCAAAGTATCTACCCCAATACTAGACACCTGAGCAGAGCTTGCTGACGTTCCGCCATCCCCTGTGCCTTCTGTCTGTTCTGCGTCATCAGCGGGATCTGTCCAGGCTTATTCGAGCATATAACATGCTCCCCTGTCACCAAGAAACTTCATACTGCTTGATCATGAATGTGCGTTAAATGACCGTTTGATACGTGATGGCAACATGCCAGCCAAAGCTATGATGCTTTTACCAGTGGCTATAAATAGCAAAAAAGCCTCATACAGCTCAGAAAGGAATGGGTTCAACTTAGTCAACTTGGGTTCAACTTAGTCAACTTGGGTCTAACTTAGTCAGATCAGAAAAGAATGGGTTCAAATTAGTCAACTTGTGTCTAACTTACTCAGCTTGGTGTCAGCTAAGCTTAGTGACATAAACATTTTGCTGTGAGGGCACTGTAAATCACACATTCTTATAATTTCCCATTTGTCTGGTGCGCTCATTTTTGTGTCATTAGATAACAGAGATAAACACTCTTGATCACTTGTTTCATGCCTTATACGAAACTAAAAATGTCTGTGAGGGGTCATAAATTAACTTAACACATTAATAGAAACTCATCTTAAGATGTCAGAGATATTCCAAACTACAAAGACGCTGTGGCAATGGTGGATCTGATAATGACACCTCTTGTTTCAACACGGGTGTGATATTTGCGGCGTCATTTCAGCAGCCAGCAACGAGTCCCCTTCAATGTCGGCCCATGCCACTAAACGCTGGCTTTACACCGTTGCCATAGTATCTAACGAGCCAGAGGCGGATCATAACGGTCTGCAGGCGTGGGAGGTGGGCGCGCAGACACCTCCCACCGATTTGGAGGAAGTGGTCCTTGGGAAAATGGGTTCAGCAGGAAAAGAGGAAGAAATAAGTATCAAGGGAGCAGTTCTTCTGGCTCTGTCGTAAACGTGAAGACTTTCTCCAGCTGTGCTCTTACACCCACCAGGCACTGCGTATAAAAGGAGAACTCTTAAGTGACCACACTGAAGGCTGAGAGGTTATCGCTAAGAATTCACAGAATAAGTGAGGTATAGCACTTATTTTCCATCCATCTTCAGCACAAGCTTATCCTATTCTGGGCTGTGGAGGGGGGGAGGGGTTCTGAGCTAGACGGGGGCACAAGGCAGAGAACATCACAGGATGGGGTGCCAACCCAATATAGGGCACATTCACACACCAGTCACTAACACACGCACAACTACGTGCAATTCACATTCAGACTCTGGGGGGAAGCTGGAGTATCTGGGATAAACCCCACGACGACATGGGGGGAACTTAACTAATACTGTTGTTAAAGTAGCCATTTGGCTGAAGAGCATCCAGACCTGTTAGAATCTTATATACCTGGATCATGTCCCCCCTTAATCTGCTTTGCGTGAGGCTCATCAGATTCAGCTCAGCTAACCTCTCCTCATAAGACATTCCTCTAAGACCAGGAATCATTCTCATAGCCCTCCGTTGCA
>JAODKF010000040.1:19411665-19424668 GCA_026779585.1 Mormyrus proboscirostris | reverse complement strand
CACACACCTAGAGATATAACCCAACACTCTATTGGCCTTTTTTATTGCTTCCCCACACTGGCGACAGTGGGACATGGCAGCATCAGCATACACACGAGGTCTTTCTCATAATCACATACTCCCATCTGAATCTGATTGGTGAAAGGTCACACAGTCAGGCTCTCTGATTGGCTGGCTCCAGTGTGCAGGTGGAGGAATTGAACAAAAATGTGGACCGGCCTTGATGAGCCATGGATTGGACTGAGAAGCGCGGCTGGAATTTGAGCTTGAACAAAGGTTATATTATGAGCACATATACCTGATTTAGCATATTGAAGATAATAAAATTTTATCACAGTATGGTTTAATAAAAAAGGGTATGGGAATTTTTATATTGTTTGAGGAGAGGTTACCATTGAAAGTGTCAGAATGGTACGCTTCATGTATTGCTAACCAAGGTGTAATGGCACAATTTCAGTACCATCTGCACAAATTATCAGCACAAACTACAGATACTCGGCTGCTCCCTTTTTATTGGTTAATTAAAAACAGAATTAAGCCTCAGCTTTTCTTATCAACTGAACTGAAAATATTCCCCGAAATATAAACCTGTCTCTCGCTTCAGTGTTTCCCAGAGTAATGGCATGAATAATTTATTTGAGCGTACAATTAGTGTGGTATATTTTATTCATGCATACAGATACCGCACCTAGTAACTAAGAATACTCATCTGTATTAGTAAACACAAAAATATTGCTGGAGACATAAATAGGACACTACTAGCACTTCTGAAAATGATTTTATTTGAACTTAATACCCATATATGTATATTTTACACACATACTTTTCAGTGAAAATCGTGATGCAGGATAATATTATATGCACAGAAATGTTTCTGAAATGAAAAGGAATCTTTTAAGAACCTTAAGATAGGCCCATCTATCTATCTTCTTGGCACCTATCTTGGTCACGGTCACATGGTGCTTGTGGGCTGCCCCAGGCAGCTCAGGGCAGGGGTACACGCTGGGTGGGGTGCAAGATGAATAGAACCATGCAACATATAAAAATATGGTGAGTAAGCAATTTTTTCCTGTTTTGGGACACGCTGTTCAACGATGTTTTGTAAGTCACACAGATGCGATTACAACAAACAAACAAAACCATCTCCCCAGGTGAGAAGGCACACAAACTGAGATAAAGAATTCAGGTACAATAATCAGGGTTACCCGGTGCAAGAAAACATGCCACTCCCCCCTGTAATCTTCTAGAAGAGACTCAGCTGAAACTAATCAATCCCAGTCACCTGACTCTCCTTCAAGTGCCAGACATGCCCCCTGCACTTCCCATAACATGCGTCTTATTTTCTCTTTTGATCCACCCTTGCAGATACTCAGATTATAGACGGCTGCATTTACAGGCACTTACCTGCTTAACGAGCCATTCTTTGTGTAAGCGCCAGGATCCCAGTAATTCCCGTGTTCGTATCTCAAGATACAAGTGTCACGAACAAGAACAGTTTATGAGCAGGAATGAAAATTTGCATGTACGACAGATGTCAAAAACCCTGCACATACCTCACCTGTTATTATATTATTACTAATCCATAAACATATTGAATAAAGTGATACCTCACAAGTGCAATAGATCACTTAAATGGGTGCATATAATTCCTGACATTTCAATTACTGTATCTTTGGCTCTGTGACCATATTGTGAAAAGTATACTGTACTAAACAAATGTGAAATGTACTGAAAGCAGTTAACACTGTAGTTTTGAAGTACCTGGAAGTATGAATGACTTTTCACAAGGTACAATGAAACTGGAAGCCTGTAGCTGTGTGTGGCTTTGTGTCTACGTGCCCTCTGATGGACTGGCACCCCCTCCCACTGCTCTGTGCTCCGTGCAGCCTGGGATAGGCTAAAGCCCCCTCCAATACCGTACCAGCTAAGGAGATGGATGGATGGATGGATGGATAGATGTTGATATCCTTAACAGACACATATAATGTAATAGGCCAGAATGTCCGATACATTTTTTATCAGAATGTTTAGCACACACTGCATGGAAGTCAGCAAACACAGGCCAGGAAAATTAGCATGAAACTAATTCACTTCTGCTCACAGATAAACCTACCTCTTTATCTAAGTATATTTCACAAGTTTCTAGCATATAATTTAAATAGGCCTTCATTGAATTCACGTTAAAGTAGAATCACGAGCTAACAGCTGGTGTTCAGGTAGTGTTGGATTTGTGGCCTTAATCTTAAAATCCTAAAGGGACATTGCTGTCTTACCATTAAATGGACCAGTTATGTTATGTCTAATTACCTGGCCAGACCATAAAGCCCCTCTCCCTTCTGTCTTTGGTGCAAACGACATGTTCAACATGCCAAGCACGTTGAGAGAAACGGCGGATCTCCCAGCTGCATGTGCTGATTTGTCATAATGGGATCAGCACAAGCGGCTTTTGCCCATTTTGTGCTGGAGCATGAATTTAGCACTGTAGGCATCACGATACTGTATCCATGGGAGGTGAGCAGCGTGATCTTGGCAGAAACCTCCAGAAGGTCTCTTTGGTATTACCCTGATCTACATTTGGCTAGTGATACAACTGTTTTTTTGTATTTAAAAAAAAAAATTACAGCAAATAAATAATATTACTTTCGGATCCTGAGGTGTCTCATTGTCTGTATATGCTGCGATAATAAAACATTTAATTTCTAAGAGGTTTTGAGGGTCAATAATGATCCTGTCCAGCCGTCATGTCATGTGGTCTCTGATTATCCATCTCCTCTCAAGGCTATTTTAAAAGCACGTTTCATGCTGCCCCCTCGGTGACGTTCTGGGTTGTGCCAAAGTTCCCTCATCGCCCCTTTTTTCTTTGTTTTAAACAGCGATGAGTGTTAAAATTGGCTTAAATTAGCCCATGCTATTGGCCGAGGCCTCCTCGCCGCCCCGCACAAGTGAAATTACACGCACTCCTCCCCATTGTCAATATTCATTAGACAAAGCAGTGCGTGACTAATATGGAATTGATCAGTGAAGGGGCTGAAATTGTTCCTGAAATCGCCGTAATCTATCTGTTAGCGCCTCTGCTCACGGACACCGTTATCTTCAGCTCGGCCTCATTTGCACCCCGCTGGGGGAGCCTTTGTAATGACCGGTGACACCTGTGTCTGCCCACGCAGTCGGTTTGCTCTTAGCGTTCCTACACCAGTAGAAAAAACAAAAATCACACCCATCTGTCCTTTTCACACCACTTCTGCCACATATATTCTGGTTGCCATGGAGCCCCGTGGCTCGCAAAATCGTGAATTCCACACCATCACTGGCCGTCGGCATGTAGTGGAAAGGGTTCAGTCGGGGTCTGTGGTCAGAAGACCCAGGGTGGGGTGTGGGGGGGTCATTATTAGGTACGATGTAGGGGGCATGTGGGAAAATTAAACACACAGAGCTACACAATCAACTTTAATTGGCCGCTCTGTGCAGGCGGACACAGCTGGCTTGTCCAAATGTTAATATTAAAAAAGGAGAGTAGAAGGAGAAGGACCAAGAAATCCAGGAGTTTTTATTGTCATCTGGCAGTCCTACATGGTCAAGGTCCAATGCATCGGACCTCATTAGCTCCCCAATGCAGGTGTGGCAGCAGGGATGTAGATACCCCGGAAAATTCAGTAAAATATTTCATTAAATAAATTTCAACTATTTAAACAAAAAAATGTGCAAACATTATCATGATATCAAATGTTTGAGTATACCACAACAGTGCACAACCAACTACTCCCCCCTTTCCCTGAATGGATCGATCCAGATTTTCTGAATACGTCAAAATGAAACTGAAATGGAATCAGTTAAGCTGATACATAGAGTAAGTTTGGGGGCGATCCAAGGTGAGATTTTTTCGGGTGGGTCATAATTTCCTTCTCTAGTTTCCTGTCTTCAAGATCTGGAATTCACACCTTCCTCTACCCCCTAAAAGCCTCTCCGGTGTTTTCCAGACACCTCCACATTCGATCCATCTCTAAAGGTGTTGTATTAGAGAAAAGCAGTGGTATGACAGCAATATGTTTCTCGGGATAACTGATAATGAATTTTAATGTTAGCCTTCCTATCATCTGATATTTCTCATTATAAACAAAATATCAGTTGTGTAATATTTGTAGATTACTTGGTATTTATTCAAGTCAGAGCTCAAAATGTGTGCAAGAAGGGTATAATTCCCTCCGTTACTAAATAAATAATAATAAAAAGGGCTTAATGCTAATTAACACTAATTAACCACGGCAGTTGAGCTAAGAAATTAGGTACAGAGTGAGACTAAAAAATAAAATACTAATGTTAGTCTGACATCTATACTGATCACATTGCATAAGATGTATATTTTAAACATTTTTTGGACACTTTATGGTGCTAAAAATCTTAATTAAACAAACAGCAGTGGTCGCTAAGCAACTGGCCTGTGTTTGAGCCCTACAGTAAGGAGTTATACTTCATTATGTTACATAACCTGGTGCACACTATTTATCATTTAGTAAAATGTTTGTAGCTATAATGGCATCAACTGACCCTTGTATTACTATAAACAATATATTTTTCTGGGTTTGGTCAAGTTGAATTAATATTGAGCTTATTATTACCGGTATATAATCTGTCTGTCTTCTACCCAATTATTCATTCTTTCACTCATTTTCCAACCTGCTTTATCCTATTGGGTTGCGGGGGGTCGGGGGGCACACTCACATACTGTTACCATTCACTCACACATGCACACCTATGGGCAATTTATTAACTCCAATTAGCCTCAGCATGTCTTTGGATTGTGGGGGGAAACCAGAGCACCTGGAGGAAACCCCACGACGACATGGGGAGAACATGCAAACTCCACACACATGTAACCTGGGCAGAGACTCAAACCCAGGTCCCAGAGGTGTGAGGCAACAGTACTAACCACTGCACCACCATGTCACCCCTCAACCCAATTATCCCGCTGCAATTCCATTGAATTGCACATATTGCATTTATTCTAACATCCCTGACACCAACAAGCACTCTTGCACTTTTTGTACATTTTTCAACCACACATGCACATATATATCAGCTAGAATGTTTATGCCTGTATGTATCAACTGTATGCATGAGACAATGATTCAAATACAGTATCATTCCTAGCTTTATTAGTATAGCATTTCATACAACAAAATACACAAAATACTCCTAGATACACTGGAGACTTGGGGGGGGGCACCTCACTAGAATTGTCTTTAACTGGTTCTGGAGATGCCTAAAGGGCAGAGGTAGTTATGATGAAATTGGCAGCTATAAATCGATGGGGATGCCCATTAATCATGGAGTCCCACAAGAATCTATCCTAGGGCTCCTCTTATTTAACCCCTATATGCTTCCTTTAGTTCAAATTCTGCGGAATAACAGTGTGGGTTATAACTGATAGGCGTTATGCACACTGATCTACCTGGCTGTCACCCAATGATTGTGGCCCCGTCGACTCTCTGTGTCAGTGTCTTGAGCTAATTTCTGGATACAGCAAAATTTCCTCCAGCTCAGCAAAGAGTAAATTGAGGTGATTGTTTTTGGGAGGAGAGTTGAGCGACTAAAGGTTAGTGTCTACCTTGAGTCTAAGGCCATAAAGACTTGTCAGAAATCTAGGCATCCTTCTTAGTGATAGGCGTCCTACTTGGTGAAGATCTCAATAACCATATTAAGGCTATACCTAAGGCTGCCCTTTATCAAATTAGGAACATCTACAAATTCAGAGGCTTAATGTCCAAGCCTGACCTTGAAAAACATATTCATGCCTCCACTCGCAAGGAAACCAATATACTGTATAGATTTGACACTGTCCTGTATGGACTTCCCAAAAAATCCATGACGGCTCCTGCTCATCCAAAATGCTGCCGCTAGAATGTTAATTAGGATAAAGAAGAGCAAGTACATTACTCCATTACTTCACATTTAATGTTGTCTTCCAGTTGCCTTTAGAATTCGCTTCAACATTCTTCTGCCTGTTTACGAATAACCCAATGTTCTTGGCCCAGTTCACATTGCAGACCTTCTGATTGAATAGGAATCTAACAGGCCGCTAAGATCATTCTGCACTGGTCAACTAATAGTGCCAAGAGTGAAAAGTAAACAAGGCCTAATTGCATCCAGCTATTTTGCCGCTAGAACCGACTTCCTCAGAATGTTAGAAATGCATCAAATGTTGCCACCATTAAAACCAGACTCAAAACGTTTCTATTCCACACTGCTAATCAATGTTGATGCCTTTTCTCTTGTATTTGTTTTACTTGTCTTTTTCTTACTTGTATTATTCTTATTTTAATTGTCTTTTACTTGTAGTTTAAATTTTTCCATTTATTTATTGCTATTACTTGATATTATATTATTGGCACTTTGAATGTCTTCTGTGACCTCTGTGCTATACCACTAAACTTGCTTTGCATTGCCAGTGACAACCAGACAAATTATCTACGCGTCTGAGCATATTTAAATGAACCTGCTCAGTGTCATGGGTGGTGGGGGCTTATCCTGGGCACAAAACCCCCACAGTGCTACAGACAGAGCTTCCATTGTTATTTTGTTCACAAAATATGCTTAAATCTTCATTTAAATATGGATCTCTCTGTGTTTTCATGGGGTTCTGTCTCACCCTGTGTTGTTTCATGTTTGTGCCTAATTTCTTGTGTATTTTTCCAGATGAATATCTCCATTTCAGTCCCTGCAGTGGAGGTGCTTTTAGCTGCAAGCCCTTTGTTGCACATACATGGTAAATGTCTCTTGGAATCCTTGCTGGAAATATACTTTCTGTTTAATGGCAGAGAGGTAGAGGGAAATGGGGTGAGGTATATATTTTTGGATTGTAATTAACTTGAACTAATCTCACCGCAGTGAATACAGGTACAGCACCCCCTACCTCAAGCTCTCAACAAATCCACTCGCTCTCCAGTGTCCTACGGCTTTGAGAGCTAAAAGTGAAAAGCAACTGGTGAAAAGCATCTTCGAATATCAGAATGGAGAACCTCATATTTCACCTGTCGCTGTTAGATAAGCGATGTTTTTTTTTTTCTTGTATGTGTTATCACAGTTATATACAGCAGTGCAATTTCAGGCCATTTACTCACCTAAAATGTAAGTTACAGGCCTTATGGCTGCATATGCTGGGAGCCATTAGTCTGAAAGTGCTATTGTATTTGCATAAAGATTCCAGGTTTTCTTGGTAAGAAAGCAAATTTATGTCTCGTTGTCACTCTCCATACAGTGACAACAGGCTGTTATATTCATGCATGATTGTTTATGTGGAATCAAGCTCTCCGCTGTGCCTTGTATTATTTCGTCCTGCTGCTGGAGAACCACTTTGAGCACATCCCCCCCCCCCCCGCTGAACCTAAACTTGAGTAGCCCAGGAATCAGAGAGAGGGCGGATTGGCTAATTAAAATGCATTTGAGTAACATGAAGAAATTTTATATCTACAGTGCTGTGACTCCGAGAGATGTGTGCTAAGATATGAGCTCGTCTTAACTTCAGCACTCCTGTGTTTCGATGCAGGCTAACGTTTTGGCCTGAAATGGTCAAGAAATGGACCATACAGGCCCTGGGATTGACAGCAGTACTGTCCAGATACCCCAGGTGTCATTCGAAGAAAATAAACAGATTTCACGTCTTTTGCCACCTAGCTCCCGAAGGTCAACTAATTAGCTCGTAAGTTGCCTCAGCAGGGTTCTGCCCTTGTCAGGGACCCCCTTGCTGGTCTCACAGTTGTGAAGATATCCTTGCTCATAATTAGCATATGCTTTGTTGGTAGAGGCAGGATATTGTGTCAAGGCACAGCCTAGTACATGACTAATTAATTGTACACACTGTCCTATTTGCATAGTGTTTGTCTAATGTACTGTAGTCAAGCCAGACTTGGAAAAACAAACTCAACCTTCTGCTGAGCAATTACTGCGACTATATGATTTTCCACCGGAGTCCTATCCGGAGACAGAAATGACACAGTTCTCTCGTCTTCAGTATCCTAGACTCACAGTTTGACTGTGCCATTGAGTTAGCAGTGACTGTGCCAACTAATGTTTACTCGATGCAGACAATCACTGGAAAAACATCCCGCAAATTGTGCTTTGCAACATTTTCAGACACTAAAACTGAATATATCCACATTTTAGTCATGGAATTGTTTAATATTCTGTTTTTTCGAATAACCTTTTATCTAAATCAGATTACCATGTTTCCTCAAATTCCTCTATTTACCTAAGTTGCAGATGTAACAGGCCTTTATTTGAGGCTTACATTAGAGGCAGGCCTTTATTTATAACTCACTGTTATTGCATTACGCAAATTAATTAATACAAATTCTATGTATGAATTAGTCAAACACCAGCATTGTGTCTGTTTGAACCCTGTAAAACATACCAGGTACATTTATTGGAAATATTCTCTTAAAACAAACCGTATAAAGGTAGATTACAGTACCACAAGGCTATCAAAATTTTAAGAGCTGGCAAACAGTACCAGTAATTGCCATGTAAGAGTGTATTCTTAAAGGATAACTTTTCATCAATGCCATGTAAATCATACATACGATCAATTTCACTTGTGTGTAGTATGACCAGTCACGTAACGGAGTTTGCCACAAATATGCCCAGGTGTCACAACATAAAAACTGAACATTTCATGAGTTGGGTTGGGCCGCTGCTGCAGGAGACGGTTGTGAGCAACACTGGGGCACCTCAGGGAACTGTTCTGTCTCCCTTGTTTTTTACCCTTCACACATTGCAGTTCCAGTACAACACTAGCAGCTATCGTAGTTTTCAGATGACTCCTCCATTGTAGGATTTATCAGCAAGGGAGATGAGTCAGGTTACAGAGGACTAGTAGAGGACATGTGATGCAAAGAGAACAACCTGCAGCTCAACATCAGCAAGGCAAAGGAGCTGGTGGTGGACTTCTGGTGTGACTGGGAACAGCTGAGACCAGTCACCATCCAGGGGAGGAAGTGGAGGTTGTGCAGTGTTACAGGTACCAGCAGGTCCACCTGAACAGCAGAGCAGACAATCCAGTAGCAGGAAGGTCAAAGCAGACTCAACTATCTCAGGAGGCTCAGGTCTCTTTATGTGTGCAGCAAACTGCAGACTGTGTTCCATCAGTCAGTAGTGGCTGGCTTGCTGTTTCCCGCTAGGTTAACGGCTTCAGTTCAGGCGACGCCAAACACCTGAACAAACTCATCTGGAAGGCCATATCCATCACGGGACTGACCCTGGGGACACTGGAGGCAGTAGTAGAGAACAGGATGTTTGCAAAATTGGACATTATGAACAATCCTGTCCAGGGGGTGCTGTCTTGGAGCACCTTAAGCCACCAGCTAATTCCACCACGATGTGCTAAAAAACGCTACTGGGCATCCTTCCTGCCTGCTGCCACCCCCACCCATACCCACATCCCCATTCATACCCACACGCACATCCCCATTCATACCCACACCCATACCCACATCCCCATTCATACCCACACCCACATCCCCATTCATACCCACACCCACAACACACCAGGAAGTGACCAATCTTCGTAATAGTAAAAGTTTGCTGCTATTTGCTTCTTTTTAGTAGTACAAATACCATCCACTACTTATTATTATTATATCTGGTAATTATTTACTTGAAAGGGAAAAACATATTAACTCAGTTACTACTCAAATTTAACTCTAGCATGAGCCTTTGGGGTCAATGAGACCCCAGGGTAGGTGTGAGAGTTAAGTTACTGCATAAATCACACGAACCATTATGACTGATTGATGATGTATGAACATAGACAACTAGCATTTAGTTTCTGGTTAAGTGTACTATACTTTATGCCCCCACAAGTGAAGTGTTACTTTATATTTTTCTTAATTAAAATTCGATTACTGTGCACTATGGGTACTATCCTTGCAACTTTTCTGTTTTGCAGTAAATGTATGTCGATCCGCCTACGCTACACACTTGCTGCTGTACGTGCACAAATTTCTCCTTGGGATCAATAAAATTACTCTGATATAATTTAATTCTCATTTTTGAAACAGTTGACTCAGTACACTGCACAGGGCTGTTGTGTGCACAAGCCAAAGATATGTAGTAAATCACTATAAATACTGTACCCTTCCTGGTAATGCTAGTATACTGTAAGGTTACTGCATATCATTCTGTGTATGTTTTGATATTTTGCAGTGAAAAATCACCACACAAATCTAAGGCAACAAGTTAGAAAGGTACATGCTGAACAGCCAACAGGTATTTCAATATTCACCAGTTCTTTCATTTAGGTCATAAGAAGTCATCAATAAAATAATCAAGGTTTATGCCTTATAGACAGTCTGTTGCAAAGTCGTCTGAATGACAGGCGGGGAGCTGATCAAACCCTTTGCCAATTCGCTCTTCAACCTCACGTGTCAGAATCCACCTTGACGATGCTGGGATACACATATAGCTGCCAAGTTCTGAAGCAGGAGGGGGAACTGATCCAATAAGCCGGCTTTCTGCTGACCTGTCAGATCCACACGCATCCCCGGGCCTGATAGGACAGCCAGTGCCAGGGATGGGTCCCCTCTGAAACTGCGCTCCCCTCCTACACTGTTATTTATTATTCATCTGCCTGGCCTTTATCCAGTGATTGCACAGTTAGCTCACACATTTAAATATGATATTTACTATGGAAATTCAGCTAAAGTGACATAGTTAAGGGTACAGAGGCAAATGCCCAGCTGAGATGTGAACACAGAACCTACCGATACTCATTCTTGATCATGGTGGAAACTCCAGGAAACAGCTGGAAACATGGAGGCAGGTGGGCGGACTGACTGCAGGGAAATAGAGCAGTCTGGCACGTTTGGATGAAAGATTACTGCTCTCTAATTGTCTCACTGCTTTCCAGTTCATTATCTGGGAATGTGCTGGGGTCCCATTGACGCTCCCGGCAATTAGTTAAGTGTGCTGCCCTGCCTCTAGCTTCCGGGAAAGCACAGAAGTGACTTTGGCAAAGCCATTGTGGACAAATTTTCATTTATTTCTGTTAATAACTCCAAGAACAACACATATTCAAAATAACCAAACTTGTAGAGCACACAACAGACATAAAACATCAGCAGGAAACCCCCTTAGCAATTTTTTATTGTTACTGAAACTTAAATATATGTTAAACTTTGTCTTTATTGGGAAACTCTATTACTGGACACTACCAAGGAAGTCAGTCCATCTCAGGGTGCGTGCGCAGGCACGCACACGCACGCACGCACACGCACGCACATACACTATGGGGAATTTTGAGTCACCAGCACTTTTTCTGGCATGAGAAAAGAAACCTGCCACATATGGGATGAAGATGCAAAAGCACTGCTCTCAGAAGCAGAGCTGGTCTAAAAACCCCCAGCTCCGGAGAGCCACGTGACTTTGTGACACTTCGCACTGCGGCAACATGAAATGTATGACATTCCGAAACCTTAATTACGAAGAGACAAAGAGTACTTTTCCACTGCACCATGTACCAAATTTTGGTACTAAAAAGCTTGATAGTACCTTTTCCCCATTGAATTCCGATCCAATACCAGAACCAGTACTAAAATACCAAACCAGGGGGGTATTCCATGATGCTGGATTAAGAGAAAGTCTGGCTCATTTAATTGGGAATTCCGTTTCATCAACGTGTCTTAAATGAATCCCCGCTGAAGTACTATGGTAACGTAGACGAGTGAACAAGTCTGCTCCGCACCAGGTTAACTGTCTCTCTTAGTTAAGCGTGGTCTCAAAGAACGTCCAATGTGTGGGAACAGATTCCCAACAAGATTGTTCCGCCAGACAAAATTCCTCTCGCTCTCACGACTCATGTCATGTAATAAATATAAAAAGGCATATAAAAATCACGTCTCAGCTTTGCAATTGATTCCAAAATAATTAAAATAAAAGCGTACCCATATTACAAAGGTCAAACATGAAATGCAATGGAAAAAAAAATCTGTTAAAATAATATGAACAGGAAGATATTTTTATATTTTGTTCAGTTACTGTCTACTTTGAAAGTTTATTAGTAAAAAGCAAAGACAAAATACAGTTATTTCTGCAGAACACTTCACACTGATGTGATTGAAAGTATTTTGGGGAGATCAAATTATACAGAATAGTATTATACAGTAAGAATGAAACGTGAATTCACCCCAGATGGTTCCGCGTTGGATATGGGGATTGAACCAGGAACTTTCGTGGTGTAAGGCTACAACATAAAACACTGTACGTACCACCATGCCACTGTACTAAGCATTTGTAACATTTATGTAAATTACACATTTAGTCTGTCTGCGATTCATTGCCAAGCCAATTCCCTGGCTGTATTTATGGCCACAGTATTGCCTTTTTTTAGTGATTATATCTTTGTATTCTTCATACAGCCCCATCAGCAATGTTTATTCTGCGGTGGAAAAAAACACCTCTCTCGTTTTACAAGCCTTCTGACTCATCTGGTCAATCTATCATTCATCCATTCATCTGGGCTTCTTAAATATCGCAGGTGTGCGCACTAAGTGAGACTATGCAAGTCTGTCTCGTATAGGCCTTGAGTAGTTAAAGCTGAACCGCGTTAGTGGAAAGACATGAGGCTAAGTTTAGAAATGGCGCTAGTTTGAGTCTGACTTACTGGGAAAGTCTGGCTTTCTTTAGCTACTTTCATGGAACACCCTCCAAGAAAGACAAAAAACCCAAACAAACATATAAATATAAAAAATATAAAAGAGCAATGTAGAGCGATAATAAACATTAGGTTCATGTTAAAGAAGGCATAGCATTGGTTAACCAGTTTCTATGTACAGCACTTGAATATGCACTCTTACTCAACAAGTGATAGATAAAACAAAGTAGAGCTGGGCGATATGGCCTAAAAATAAAATCTCAGATTTTTTCACAAAAAATCCGATTTCCGATTTTAATCAATTTTCCCCTCCCCTACTCAAAATCAAACTACAGATGACAAATAAATGGTTCAAAACAA
>JAODKF010000040.1:19387789-19411565 GCA_026779585.1 Mormyrus proboscirostris | reverse complement strand
TCGATTTTCATGAAAACACATCGTCCTGAACTGTAAATTCGAATTAATCGATTAAATCGATTTATCGCCCAGCTCTAAAACAAAGCAAGACAAAAACGAACGTTGGTACTATTTTGAAATACCAAATGTTTGGTGCCTGGTGCAGTGAAAAAGCACCCAAAGTGAAGGTTCATACTGGCCTTTCTTTTTTCTTATGCCTTTACCAATTCTGTTTTCGTTTGGTGTTCGTTTGACGGCTCATTAAAACGAGCAACAAGTTTCAGCCCCTCTCTGTCCCCTTGAGAGGGCACCACAGCTTAAAATGCCTTTTAACTACTTACCTCGGAGTTTTCGTTGCTGCAGATTCCCAGTCTCACAGCAGTGGGCTCATGCATCAACTAATATTGAATGTATCAGTACGTCTTGATTGTAGATTTATGGCGTTCCAATGGATCCCGTTCTTTATGCTATGTTGGGTGGAACGGGGAAATGTTCTTCTCTCCAGAATGAATCTGGCTTGACACACTGCTGTGGTAATCTAATGCAATGTCTGCCTGTCCATTCTCAGTACAATAAGTCCATCAAAGTGGCAGTTACGCATGTGTTCCTTATTTGTCATTTCATAACACAAATATTAAGAAAATGAAACCAAAGAATGGCGCTAATTCTGTTGCTGTTTCATTAATAGGGATGACAGCTGAGTAGCAGATGGGATCTTTATAATCTGTGTAACTTGGGTATGGTACATTACAGATACACCACGCTCTGGCGTGAATTATTAAATGTACGGGATGCACATCATCATAGATCAGAGCTCAGGAGCTTTCGCCTATAAAACATCGAACAATCAGAGATCAGTAAACAGTTTTTCTGTAGTAACACACATACATATTTTTATAACCATACCTTTATCTTCGTCAGGGTCAAAAGATATATACAGTAATGCGTGCAATTGAATACTCAATACATTTATGTGTATAAATGCATGTATGTTCTGGCAAATTACCAGAGTTTCATGGCTATTCACCTTAATCTGAGCTAAAAAGATATGAAGAAAAAAATAACTAAAATATCATTGGTTTTTGTTTTTTTCTAATAGTAAACTCTTTGTCTTTTTTTTATCTCCTCCCAGCTGTGCTCAAAGGGCAAAGCATGAATCCCTGTCAGCTTAAATGTTAACGAAAAGTGCTTGTGACTTTGTGAGGGATGTGGAGGCTGATGCCTTCCTACAAGAGGCAGGGCTGTCGTTACTGAGCCGGGATGTCTGCGGGAGGGTGGAGACGTCCGGGGTCACCGCTCCTCCTCTGCCGGAAGGTGCCGGGCCTCCAGCTTCCACTTGTCTCTCATTCCCATTCTTGTTTATAAATGGGCCATTTTTGCCCTTTTTTGTTTAACGAAATTGAACAAAAGAGCACTTCTGATTCTAGTGTGGAGGATATTTAATCAAGCCATGTTGATGCATTTTGTTTACTGACTACAAAGTGACAGGGTTATTGTCTTTTTTGTGAAACAGTATGAATAACTTGTATCTCACAGTTTTTGGATCATGCTCATTATATTAATTCACTTGTATGTCTAAAGTGGTATAATGTGTGACAGTTTTCAATAACCATCTATGATATATTTTCCAGTATTCAGTTTGGCCATTTTGTCTTTGTCTTTCTGGTGAAATGTTAAGTTGCCTGGAACTTCCTTTGCTACCTCGGATTAGAGAATTACACGCATTTTGCAAAGATGCTGAATTCCTTCCAATAAGAAACAGATCCAGCTTTAATTTTACTAAATGCTCATCATGTAGAAAAGCTATGCTTTGGAGTATTTAGTCTTCAGATCCACATATACTGTAAAAGGACCTCATGCAATTGATATCTTGGTCTTTGAGGCACGTATCGTTGTTTAGAAAGTAAATGGACACTAAAGTAATTGTAGTCCTCAGTGGAGCTGCTTAAATCGTTTAAACTGGCTGTCCATAGTCCTATCAAATAACTTAGCACCCCAACTGCCTATCAGGCCGCACTCTGTTTCGTCATGCATAGAGAAAAGGAATTCTTAATTAATTTATGAGATTAATTCATCAATTTTGTCAGGTATCTATAAGAATGATGTTCCTTCCTACCAAACACTCCTGGATCAGCTACTCACTGCCATTGTGCACAACAGAATTGAAACAGGCACAAACAACGCCACCGTCCCAGCCATACAATTTGGTCACAAATCAATGTGCACAACTCCACGATAGTGAAACTTGTAATCTCAGTCTCTAGTTCTTCTCTGCTGTCATTTGGGATCTAGGTGCCTTTAGGTTTGCTGCACCGTACTCCAGCCGGACAGGCACGACTATCTATGGCAGGGCTTTGAAGCAGTCTGATGGGGGACAGAGCCTCTGAGAATTCGGCAAAGCTCACGTGTAGCAGACGGGACTGGGCGGAGGGGCGACAAGAAAGGAAAGACAGAAATATGTGCCGTACTGATAGTGAGTAACAGATGACTGGATGACAAGTTCTCAGACTCCATCCAAGGTGCACTTCCGTAGTTGTATTTTAACATTCCTGTTTCCCATGGAGAATATATGATTAACTTCTGTGCTGAAAACTTCTAGTACATTCATTTGCATTTAGATTTAATTGGCTGCAAAGATATTAAGTGCAGAGTGACTAGTTGTGAGTTCTTTTAAGGCTGGAACTCTGTAAAATCTTGTTTGTTCAGTATAATTCGCAGCCTGAAGTATGAAAAGGCCATTATGACTGAAAAATGGGTTGTGACTGCAAATGGAACCACACTTTTTGTTTGAAAGGCAGTCTGGAGGTGTCCTAGTTGCGAGAGAGAGAGAGATAAGAAAACGTGCCATAAAGGACAAAATAAGCTGTTGTGAGCTCTTTGCTGAACCATCAACATGTCAACATCCAATCAATATTAAGCGTCCAATAATGTTTATGTTTACTGAAATAAAAGAGAGTATTTCTCGCACACACCAAGCAGTAAAGATTTTCTTTGAAGCAATTTTGAAAGCTATTTTGAAGTCCAAGGGCACCAAATAAGTGCAACTAATCGGTAAGGATGAAACTATAGTTTTGGATCTCCAGGGAATACTGTTAGGTCTCTGCTCCCATAACAACATGCAACTTTAATAGCTTATTTCCTGTGTGTCTTCTCCAATCAGCACCATAGTTCATCCCTCACAGGAAGTGACAACATACCAGTTTCACGTTTGATCTGTATGCCAGGTAGCTCCAGGGGGCTGACATGCACGGGGGGTCGGAGAGGGGGGTCGGGCTATGCTGGCTCCGGCAGAGCCACAGATGCGCGTTCACCGCATACGGCCTTCGTTCTTCAAGGTTCCCAGTAAAATATTTCAGCCTAGGGCTACCTGCTCACTTGTCATCTTAGATGTGTTGGGAGTGGATCAGTGGCAAAACAATTTGCCTGATGGAGAAGGAGCTGGATATTATATACCACTAGCTAATGGGCTTCAACGCCTCAACGCATCAAGGTGTGTGTGATGGAAGCAAGCTGCTGATTCGATATGCATGGTTAGATCTCATGGAAGGTAACATTTAAGTAGCCAAAAGGTCCCAGGGACAGGATTTATTGGGAAATCCAAATCACAGGTGCATTCATTAATTTTTCCTATTTTCCACCAATAAACAGAAGAATTCCTCACCTTTTTCATAGAGTGCATTTCACCATTCAACACTCAAGCAGAGTTTATAAAGTAACGTATTCCATTTCCCATATCCTGAAACTGTCTTCCATTAGGTTAACAGTAAGACCGGTTCCATTTATATTTATTGTGAAACCATTTCCCTTTATTTTAGCAATTAAATGAATAAACCTTTTCCAGGTAGGTATCTTTTAGCCTCTCTTCAAAGTTAACCACAACACACAGTGTAGAAAGAAACATGAAACAGAGGATTAAATGTTCAATAACAGCCCTCCACAAAAACTATTTCAAAGCATTCACATTCTTCACAGACCCAAGGGTGATTTCCCCAAACTGTAAGCCTGTCACTTTTACCCTGGCTCCAAGGATATTTATGTCCTCAAACAATTGTAGATTTTATCATTTCTTGACCCCTAAAGCCAATCTGTTTCACAGCATCAATGACAAGTCATGAAATCAGATCATTTATGGGTTCTTACATAGATGGGAGTCTTTTCCCATTGAGAGAACTGAAAGAGGCAGCACCAGAAGGCTGCGTGTGATTAATGTTTGCACACAGATGCACATTGCTGCAGCGTGCCCGTGCATGGGGTGTGCCCTGAGTTTCTGTCATGTGACCATCTGCTTATAATTCAATAAAGGCCATTACCTGTCTGGATTACACAACTGTTGAGTCTCACATTGCTCTCAAAATTGCTCTCGGGTTTGGGACACACACTTGTAATTGAAAGATTGCAGGTTCGAATCCCCCACCAGTACGTCATCGCTGAGGTTCCCTGAGCAAGGTACCGTCCCCAAGCACTGCTCCCCGGGTGCTGAATTAGCTGCCCCCTGCTATGTCACGAAAGTCACAAATGGGTTAAATGCAGAGGACACATTTCGTTGTTGTGTGCTGTGTTGACAATGACCACTAATCACCAAAAAAAAAATGAAGAAAGTGTGAAAATACATAACTGGTTTGTCCAAGAGAAAAGGTTTCCCTGAACTTTTTGATTCTTTTCACATACATCCGTTAATTTATGCTTCAAACAATTCAGTTCAGAAAAAAATATTAACGTGTCAAGTATACATATGATTAAAACACAAACTTTAATTTCAGTTTACTTGCTGTCGTAGTTCCAAACCACAAAAATACATAATATTTTGATGTTGAAAAATGTATTTGAAACACGCGCGGTATGTATTTTCCTCTTATAGACAACAATATAATTTTTTTTCTTATAAAGTGTACAGTAAGCACATAATCCAAACAGAGATTTAACTATTGCACATATATTTTTGAGTAATTTCTTTTAGCGAATACAGTATATCTTATTGCTAGCAGGAAACCTTAAGCCTGCTTATAAAATGCTAGGTGACATTCTGCTTTATGAAAATACAAATATTGTTTGTATTCTCCTAATACAATATTCCAATCAGGATCCTGCAAAAGTGTAATATGAAATATGCCTTATCTTCCATATTTAAACACATTTTGTATTGAATTGCTTCACATCTTATTATGTTCCTGTGAAACGCATGACTTCACTTCCAGGTAAACATATAAATTACTTTCTAAATTAAAGCTCAGTTTTGAAGCTTCCATTATTCATCTCAATCACCTTTTTGTTGATGATGTTCTTTGAGTAAAATATCTTTGTATGTTTATTATTATTATTATTATTATTATTATTATTATTATTATTCTCAGATAGGTGGCATGTCTCTCCAGGCACTTCCTGTTAAGCCGTAGGACGCCAATGCTTGAGTATTCATCCCAGTGCCATGAGGATCCTGGATCCAATTTTAAATGGATTTAAGAGCAGCAGGTCAGTGCAATTTGAATGTGATGAAGTACATGACTGGGAAGTGAAAACAGGCACTGCTAAAAATAAACAAGCGACTAAATACAGAGGAAGTTTAACAAAGACAAAAATGCAGGGAATTCAAAGGAAAATGATGCATTTTATTGTATTCAGGAGGTCCAACATTTTAATTTCTCTTAATTGTTAACGTATCAATAACATTTGCAGGGGGGCGCCAAAAACACAGAAGGCCTATATTCATGAAGCATGCTTTAGTTATTCATATGTTAAGCCCTTTTATGTCACAAATAAAAGCCTTGCAAATGTGCAATACACTTCCATGTTTAATGAGCCTGCTGACTCACCCCTTGCATATACTGCAAAATGATTCAACAAAAATTATGGGAGTTCATAATGGAAAATATAAAATAGCCACTTGTGCTTTAAAAAGTACTTTAGCATGTTGTTGCCCTAAGATAATATTACATTCGGTGTTTGCCAGGCACACATCCTATTCTCCACATCGTTCGGCCCCTGATTGGATAAGTGCTTTCAGACAGTGCAACGGCACTTATTTTAGGTTTATAGTACTGAAATAATTTTTTCATCGTTGCACAACCATAAATTAGATGAGGCAAAAGGCCTTTTTATACATAATTACACAAAGAAGAACCAAGAACCGCAAGTACGTAAATATGGACAAATTGATTTTCATGTTTCTGAAACAGAGAGAGAGAGAGAGAGAGAGAGAGAGAGAGTACATGGTAAAGTGTTAAAAATAACTCCAGCATCCTTGTTTGTGAAGATACAGACAGCTTGTTTTCCGGTCTTCTGGGGACTGTCACCTAAAATCAGTGCTGGGCTGCTTCTGCTGGAGGAGAGAGACGAGTCCCACAAGTACACAGCAGAGAATGAGCAATCTGGCTCTGATCCTGGGATTTAGCTGTCCACTGACTCATTCTTCAAAAAGCAAATCCAAATAATAAAACTGTTTCCTTTATTCTGTAAATGAGCATCGACTGTGTATTTCAGCCTGCGAAACATTTGTCATTCTGACCTCAGTGGTAATCAACCTGTTTCAATTCACGATCAGTGAATGAAAATGCATATTAGTCATTACATTGGATATTCAGTTGTTTTGGACTTCAATGTCAAGTAATGTTCTACATGTCTTTGTTAAGCTTTTTGTGAGATAAAGAAGTATTTAATTAGATTTGGTGAGATAAATAATGAAGGATACTGTGAAAATGGTTGTCAATCTGAATGAAAATTGCCATAAACAAAGACAAATTTTATTCATAAATAAAATTATATGTGTATAGTAATCCATACAGCACTGTCCTAGTCAAAACATGAATTTTCACAAATAGACATCATTCACTCACTCAAGGTGATGTTTTGTTCATTTTGATGGTCATTTATCTACGGGTTTTCTATTAAGAATCAAGTAGACCCATCATAACATTCATGTACTGTAGCTTCTGAATAACTTTCCAGCTTTGGGTAAATTGGAAACCATTCATAGAGATCACGGTTATAGTAATCATCTACCTATATGGGTCAAAAAACTTGGGCAGAATCATTCCTATACAATACTGTTTAAATAATTTGCTTATACAAATCATGCAGTCTGCTTACAGTGTTCATTTTGGGTCTTTTTATACATGAAAAGCTATATGGAACTACAGTAATTCTTTTTTTTTTTCTTGCCTCCTTTGCCTTGCGGTAACCCGTAGCTTCTGGCAAGCTACCTGAGAGTAATGCCAACCCATCACAGGGCAACCCTAATTACCCTCAATATATTTTTGGACTGTGGGGGCAAACAGAATTACCCGGAGAAAACCCCACAATGACACAGGGAGAACATGGAACCCAGGCAGAAACTCCAATCCAGGTTCCAGAGGTGTGAGGCAACATTGCTAGCTACTGCACCACATTTCAAAGAGCTCTACTGAACTTTGAAAAAGTCAATAAAATCCAGTAAATAGTGAGACTATGCTTTTACTACTTTATATTCAAGTAATAAATATATAAATGTGAACTAGATGGAAATCGGCCTGAGACAAAAAAAAAAAAAACAGAATAATTCAGTTATAATGATCACCTGCTTATAGTGATCGATTTCACCCCGACAGACGTAATCACTATAAGCGGATTCTACTGTATTTGGAAACTTTCTAGCAATAGTAAAAGTGGCAGGACTTTTAAAAACATAACACATAAAAAATGCATGTCCTAATAATTTCTGTAAACTGAACAAGGATAAAACACACCGGGTTTAAAACATTGCTACAACAGCAATTTAACTTAAAAGAAAATTTTGTGGTCTATGTACATCTAACACAATTATGTCAGAATTATGCCTGGATGCTAACAATGACAATTTAAAAATGCGAAATTCAGACATATTTCTTCATGTTGAATGTGTGTTATCTTTGAGATTGATATAATTTTCTTTCTGTGAACAGAGAATTTGTTTCAATATCTGTTTGCACAGAAAAGGTCTCAGAGATTATCAGCCTTTCTCAACACACGGTGGCTGACTGGCATGATGAACAGATTGACGTCACATGGGGAGATGAGGAAGGAATGAGGACTTTATTTGGGAGAGCAGGTTTTACAAGGGTGGGTGAAGCTGAAAAAAAAGCTATGGGACAGAAAACAAGATGGATTCTGAGTTTGGGGGAAAGGTAATAACGTCTGGACTGTCTGGAAAAAGGAGATTAATATGTGGCTGTGGACCAGGCGAGAGACAGCATGAGTGGTGGGCACCATGATTTCAGGTGACCTGACTTGGGGATGCACAGTCCACCACGGCACTCTCAGACAAATGTTTGCACAAAAAAAATAAAAAACTCAGAGTTACACCTGAACCAGCAAGTCTTCGGGTTACATGACAAAAAAGCACCTGGGAGTGAGGAGATGCTACTACTGCAGAGGATAAGCTATAGCTTTTTAAGTAACCGCTATTCCTGATCTGCTGTGCCACTGTATATAAAACAAGCTTTCCTTCCATCTATTTTTGCTCCCCCAGTGCTTGGATAGTAGCTCAGCTATGGAGTGAGGGATGCTGTTCAATCCCCTGAGAGCAGAAAAAATGCCCTTTCTTTGTTTTCTGTGTCTATTTTTACCATGGCCGCTCACCTTCACCTTGAAGCAACTGAAAATAGAGAGCATACCTCAGCAGCTGGAACGCAGCCGATCAGAAGCTCCAGAAGAGCATCAAAGTGCAGAGAGCAGATTGTGAAACAGTCTTGGCAGTGTGGTAATACAAGCAGAAGGAAATTTCTGTTATTCTACCTTTTTCAGACCTGCTTATTTTCACTACGGAGCTACTTCCTGTTTCCGAAAAAAGTTTTTGTAGACTGACACTGTGTATGTTGAATTATTCATACTGCATTGGAATTTACATTGTCATGCAATAAATAAAATGTAAATTCAGTACATGATACATCCTATGGCAGAGGTGGCCAATTTTATCCAATAAGGGTTGTATACGTGGGTATTCGCTGCAGCTCCCTAATTAGATTACTAATTAGAAGAATGATTGGCTGAATTCTCACACCTGGGTTTGAATAGCTGACCTAATGGTTATCCCAAAAAGCTGCATACATGCTGGCCCTTTGCGGATAAGACTTGCCACCCCTGTATTACGGATCCCTTTCCACTGCTGGTGCTGTATCATGGGGTTTTACTTCTTGGGAAAGGCTTAACAAGTCTGAGGGCAATTTTGCACAATTATACTTCTCACTGGAAATGACAGAATGGATGTGTAACAACTGTAAGTGACCTGGCTCTTTTCTGGCACTGTAACATTGTACTGTTTATCTGAAACTGATAAAAGTACATTTATGTTCTATGTCGATAGCAGAGACATTCTGAGCTATAGCACTGCTCGGTATAAAATTTCAAAGTGCCTACCTTTATGACAACTCTTACAAAAACCAAGCAATATTGGTTTGGGAGGGAGATATGATTGCGGAGCCAAATTCATTTCTATTCACTGCCATGGCTGACAGTCATATCTTCTGAATCCAATAAAGTTTGGCATTTATCAAATAACCCCGAGTTTTCCAATATGAGACGTATGATCCAATTCAATTCATTCTGATTGGACCCCCTTTCTATAAATCATGCTACTCATTTGAAATACAACAAAAGAGATATTTTAAAGCTGCCTTTTCTATGACTGCCGTTAATGAGACTAATTCAACAGCTTTTACGTTATCAAAACCTGTTAGCAGGGTTTTTGTTTACAGATGTAACTTATTTTTTTTAATCGGTCTTAGTCCTGTATAACCTACTGATGATATTTGACTTTCCTAAATATACGAGTAGGTCCCATTTGTATTGTGAGTCATATGACTAAAATATTCACATTTACCAGGAAGCGCGATGTTACAAATCAAATTTCAGTGTATAGTCAGTGGCTCTGTTGTCTATATGCACATGGACAATGAATATCTTACTGTTTCTTAGTATTTTAACTCCCCGTGTTTGGAAGCTTTAACAGGAAAGGTGTTTAAATGTAAAAACAAGCCAGACCATGAGCTGCTCTTTCAGATGAAAAACATACTGCTTTCGCATAATTTATTTTTTACAATTAAATCTAATTTTACAAAAGATCCCAGCAAAAAAAAACAAAAATGTATTAATGAAACATCGTTACTGGGAAGGTTCCAAAAAAAAAAAAAAAAAAAACACGATGTGAGTAATTATGTCATAGCTGTTTGTGAATCGGATTTTAATGTTAATCAGCTGCACTGCTTTTCATGTTAAACGAGACCTGTTTCATGATCATAGGCCCCGGTGACCAATCTAATTAGCGTTCATGTTTGACTATCACTCCCTGCGCGTGCTGCACCTCATCCACCAGACAATTAGCACACTTGCGTGAGTAAAATCAGCCATGGATTGTAATGATGATGATGAACGCGGCGTGTTCATGTACAGATGGATTTAGCAGGCAAATTGCCAATCGCTTGCATAACCAATAAGCATCAGACGTGTCACATGTTCCATAGGTCTGATTTTAGGGGTGTATTTTACCTACAAAGAGCAATCTTTACATTTTTTCATCCATTTGTGGTCAGTTAATCGAAGTAATATTGATCATTCACGCTTAAAAAAATAGAGAATAAAAATATGTAATGGGTTAATTAAATTTTAATAAAACATAAATACACAAACTTTCCATCACTGAAGAAGGCTGTCAGGTTCCTTTTTTCTCTTTATTCAGCTTCCTCGTACCCATTGATCCTGTCCGCTTCTGGTAATAGACCCTTTGGAAGGCTGATTACAAATGAGATTCTGTGGGGAATTGAACTGGTAAAGTGATTTTTTAAAAATTTCACTGTTTCTTTTTTTCTTTTTTTTTTTAGGCCCGACATAAAAGACAGCTTTAAAAGTCGTCTCTCGCAGCAAAAAAGGCAGACAGTTCTATCAAAAATGACTTTTTCCAAAGAGATATGATTTTGTAGGACTTGTCACATTCAGGTTCTGCCCTTACAGGAGTTTCTCTCCCACACCTCACAGTTATGTCAATATTTTAATGACATGCAGACATTTGCATACGCGGACTGTACAGTTTCTAAGTGTCAGCATTGGTTTGAGGACCTGCACCAAAAACTGGAAGCACGATGAATGCATTTTTTTCAGCAAACTAAGGAGTCTTTTGTGATGGTATTACAAAGCGAAGCAGAGATGGATGGAATTTACTCTAAAGGCGTTCATCTGTCCAGGTACCTCAATGGGCAGCAAACCCAGAACGATGTAGAGAAGTTCTGGTTAGTTATCTACCAGAGGGTCAGGACATCAAACATTTCACAATAGGGAACAGATTATAACAATGTTTTCCCTTTTGAGGGAAACGTGAAGACCTTATATGGTAGTAGTCAGCACCACCAGATCCAGACGGAAAGAAAAAAAAAGAAATGTAATGTTCACTTGGAGATCTGGAGGGTTTTATGACATGTAACATCACTAAGCTTGCTTGTTGTTGAGGATAACACACACAAAAAAATCACACTAATTTATGCATGGCTAAGTACAAGGACAAGAGGAAGTAATCAATACATACAAACTCACGCCCTTCACAAACACTTCCATGCATAAATATACAAATTAGGGAGAAGCTTGTGTCAATGATTCCAAAGTCTCTTTATAATGTTTTACCACGAGTGGGTGGTGTTCAGCAATCTGAAAGTGCTTTGATGAAAGATGACTGAGAAGGATGTCAAATAAAAATACGGTCGAATGAGAATCCCCCACAAAACTCCTCAGAAGCATCTCGTCGTCAACAAGCTCCTTGTGACTGAGTATTTCTGGCTTGGAAGACAGCCCTCTCTGTCAAGTCGGAATGTTGTATTTCAAGATGCCGGTGATCGCTCAGCTTCCTGATTAAAGAGGAGACGGGGGCAGGTAGTGACACACTCTCACCTGCAGGCCTGGGGGCAGCACTGCGGCTCAGCACTGCGGCTCAGCACTGCATGGAAACAAAAGCCGACACATACATGTGCAAATCGCTTCTCTGCATGTTCATACTAAGATGGAGAAAGTGGTCCTTTAATCTTGTTTGCCACAATTAAGGCTCCAGGACCTGCCTGTATTGGATAAATGCAAGACCGTAAAAAAGCCAAGTAAAACATTCTGTGTTCTGCGTGCGTGGAGTTTGCCTGTTCTTCCCGTGTCCTGGTTTCCTCCCACTGTTTTTAAAGACACACAGTTTGGGTAATTGCCCATTCTGAATTCCCTGTAGTGTGTGTGTGTGTGTGTGTGTGTGTGCTATGTGATGGACTGACATCCCTTCCAGGGTGTAGCCCAGCCTAATATCTGTTCTGCCAAGAATAGACCACACAGCCAAGGCTATTTTACAATCTATCCCCCCTCCCGGAGCCCTGAGAGGGGTAAGTAGTTAGAAGATGGATGGATGTATAATTGCAAATTTAGTCCACCCTCAGAAAGGAGCGGTGTCTTTTCAAGATGAGAGACTAAGCAAATGGGCCAGACTGTCTTGTTGACAGATCTCTGACACTTTTGGAATGAGACAATACTGTCCTTAGGCTCGTCCTTTTGCTCAAATTTTATGCTTCCTTTTCTTAACAGAGCCACTGAAAATTAGCAGTTTCTAATTACATTTAAATATTGTTTTCCAGGACTCTCTCAGTTGCCTTCCATACATGTGGCCAGGGAATTCTTTTTTTTTTGTTTTGTTTTTTTCCCCTCGTGTTGGTAAATTGGGTTTTTCAGTTGTTGTATTCCCTCTAGCAAATCAACTGTAATATGGTTTGTGACAACTTGCTTTGCGAAAATGCTGTTGTACTAGATGAAATTTGATTGACTGATTCATCCTGCCATTCATTTAACTTAGGGTAGAAGTGAAGGGTTATTAAATGAGCAATTTGTTATTTCAGTGACGGTACCTATTGCTACATTTTCTCTTTCTGGTTAATCTTCTCAGCGCAGACTAGCGCCCAATGTTAGCCAATCCAATTTAGATCTAATGTAATAAAGTACATTTTTACCAAAGGATTGGCTGGAAGCTCAGTACAGTTATAGAAATAAAAAGTGTGGTAGATGTGGCAGGCCCTCATGGTAGTTATTAAATGTCATAATTTCTTATGATAGTCATATTTCAAGACAGGACAGCTACTTTCTGTCTAGCTTACCCCGATAAATAATGATATAGAGCAATGTTTCCCAATCTGATCCCCGGGGACCTACAGTAAGTCCACATTTTTGCTTCCTCCCAGCTCTCTACCAGGAGCTAAAATGTGGACTGTCTGAGTCCCCAAGGACCGAATTGGGAAAGATTGATATAAAGTGACAAAAGTGCTTCCCCCATTATAAAGCATTTTATACTGACATAGATGGGCCAGGACATAGCATGTCACTGGCAACAAAACATGTAGCATTTTTCGTATAGCATTTTCTCATCTCTAACGTAAATCGAACGCCGCAGCTGGTAAATGACCAATAAGCTTTAGGAACACAGATCATTTCCAGGACATGATCAGGAAATGCATCGCTAGATATTTAATTGCTGAATATGTTTCAAAATTGGTGTCTAGAAGTTAAGGGGTCACCCAGATACTAAAAACTTGAACTCAAAGCCACTGTGAATACAACGGCTTGTGCAGTACCTACATAATCCTTTACCTAGCTGACTAAACGCTTATTAATAAAATAAAAGTGTTCAACTTTCTCTAATTGGGATGTTGAACACATTCATGTGACATGGCAAAGGCAGGAATGAACAAGGATTTTACTCTGATTTTGTTTAAACATTCTGGAGTTCAGGACTGAATCTGAATACAAACCGTTTTAGTTTTAGCCAATGGGGGTGAATAGAGACGAGTAGATGCCATAATAATCCTGGCTCCAGATGAATGTCAGGGATAGCTAGATACATTTATCATTTCCTGGTACGTGGTTCAGCAGACTATGCCCCTGTGCCCATGAGCAGAAGGTTGTCGGCTCAAGCTCAGCCTTGGCAGAATAGTCGCATGTCTGTGGCCCCTTGAGCTCAGCCTTGGCAGAATAGTCGCATGTCTGTGGGCCCTTGAGCTCAGCCTTGGCAGAATAGTCGCATGTCTGTGGGCCCTTGAGCTCAGCCTTGGCGGAATAGTCACATATCTGTAGGCCCGTGAGCAAGGCTCTTACCGCCTAGCTCCAGGGTGCCATGGGTTCTTACCAGAGTGTGTGTCTCAGGAAGAGCAGGATGATGGAGGTGAAAAGTGACTCTCCCCATGGAGATTAATAAAGCCTCACTACAGACTCATTTCATACAGACCATCTGTCAAATGGGACATTCATTTGGCCCAATGGCCTCTTCCAAATAGTTATGTTTTGTCACACCCGGCTCGTCCGATCCTCGTGTGTGCCACACCCCCTCATTTACCTCCAGTATTATTCCAATTGTACTCACCTGTTTCCTGTTAAGTTCTACCAGTCTCGTGTATTTTAGTCCGCGTCTGAGTCAGTCCTGTATATCGGTCATTGATGTTGTCAAGCGGTGTGTTCCCCTGTCATCAAACCTCGTTTACCCCAGTATTCACGGCTAAACTCTCCTGCCTGCTCACTCGCCGACACCCGGGCATAACTTATTTCTGTTCTAACAATCCAATAATTAGAAAACATTATATCTCTGAACATTTGTGGGGGATGATACCCTTCATGTCCAAGAATTTCTAAGAATATTAATATTTATGTCTGTTTGGGCATGATGCCACTTTGCCTCTGCAGAAACATATTAAATGAGAGAAGCCCTGTCGGCACTGATGTCTGCCGCTGGATGATCAGATTTGCTATCTGGAATGGAGAAGGTCTTTAGATTCACACTTGCTAGATGTAACTCACAGAGTGCTCAAAACTCCTGTTGACAATGTACACCCAATAAAATGGAGGATAACTGTCATTATAGACATACCCCCCGCAGCGGGGAAAGATTAATGTGTTTCGGGATACCAAAGATAACTACAGATAATACCAAAATAGCGATAGAATAATTTCATATCTAGAGCCTTCAACATATGGCAAAATTCTTCTCAAAGCTTAGACAAGAAATCCCCTCTCATTTTTACTAGCCTATTGATATGAGGAAAAGCTTCATAGCTCAAGCACTACTGGACATGAAATCATTCCTTTGGGTGACTGCAAACAAGCTCTCATTTGCCCCGCCTGCCACTTTTGTTGCATACTGTTTATGTCGAGGATGAGACATAGAGTCTAAGCTCACGTCTCGCGTGTACCGACAAAATCTGTTCTGCTAGCTGCAGACGGAATTCTCAGAATAAATGAGACACTTGTCTCTTGTTGGGGATGTTTTTCTCACTTTGCGAAGGGGTTAAGGTGTTACTTCGCTGGTCCAGGCGGACGCCCGTTCATCCCGGGCGGCTAACCTGCAGCCGCGGTAGCACCTGCGACAGGTATGATCTGTAGCATCTTGAATGAGTCATTCATTCTTCTATGAGCCCCTGGAGCATGATTCCGCCTTGTTACTGAAGCGGCAGCGCTGGAATCCACCCATTCATATGCATACCCTCCCTTTCTCTCTCCAGACTCCCTGTTGACTTTAATCTTTTATTCATTTTCCTCGCAAGCCACAGTGCGGCACCGCGGCCTGAATGTGAAAGTGAAAATCAAAAGGCGAAATGTGGAATGTGGTGCTAAGAACTAAAGTGCTAAAACGAGCTATCAGAATGCATCTTCATCCATCGTCGTGGACACGGCCCTTCATAGGAGGACAGTGCAGGAGATGCTGGTAGGACAGTGAAAGGTTCGTGCTGATGTATAGCAAACAGGTGATCATCCTACTGGATCCCGTATTTTGTAACTGCAAACTAACGTAGGGGGATCAGAAAGAGTTCATAGAAAGATCTGGAGTTGTGACTCAGAGCATATTATGATTAGCTGGAAATTGGAAGTACAGCTCAAATACAGTCAAACGACAGTCAAAGGTTTTCGCAAACCTTGTTATTCTTCTTAAGCATTGGAATGTGGAGAGAACAACTATAAATAACTATGCATGTCTGACATCCTATTAACTGGCTGTGTAGTGAGATCATAGTCAAATTCTAGGTTGTCCTTGAACTTTAAATGCACTTTAAATTTACTCTTTCATCCTACGTGTTTAATGGACCTTGTAGAAAGAATGCCTTGAATTTGCTTTGCTGTTATAGATGCTAGAGGAAGTTACTTTGATGGATCAAATATATGGCATTCTCTTGCTAATAAAGGTACTCAAATGGTGAACATACTGTAAATGTATCTTTTAGCAAAGAATATTGAGTAATATTGGGTTTTAGTAAATGTTAAGTGAGTAACATGCAAATGTAGAAAATCTCAGTGTGTGCAAAGACTTTTGAATGGTGGTGTAAGTAAATCCTACGAAAATAAACCGGAAAAAAAAAACTAAGCAAGGAAATGTATTACAGCTTATTATTAATATTATGTGGGGACCTCGGGGTCAGAAAGTCCTGAGGAGCATTACAGACACAGCTCAGTGATCTCTGGAGCTTCCCCCAGGGCCACATCCTGCCGCCCGGGGGAGAGCGGAGGCTGCCGCACGTGCCCTCCAGTCAGAGATTATGTGTGGCGCTAATTAATGAACTGGGCCAACTTGGGTCAAACAGGGCCTTATCAGCGATCAGCAATCAACAGCTTTATTTTGGAAGTTTTTCCTTTCAGGGATAGGCAGGGATTGGGAGGTGGGATCAACACAAAAGAACGGGGAAGAATTAAGTCAAACATGGGGACTGATGTTTCAAGGACAAAGAGGAAAGGAAACAGACAAGTGGGAGTTAAGGACCTTGGGACCAGCATCTTCACTTTAATCCGGGTTACTTGGGGTGAGAGGAAAAAAAAAAACATCAATACAGACAAATCACTGAGGTGAACAGACGGAGCAAATCAATAGGAATAAACCCAGCCAGCTGACTCTCCGCCTGAGAATGCAGGTGCCTACACCCCCCCGCTTCCCTGCCACACACACACACACACACACACACTCTCACATTCACACAGATTATCGTGATCAGCACTGAGTTCAACTTACCAGTACGAGACTCAATATAATGTGCCAAGGATCCTATTAGCGAGCGACTCCTCGGTCTGCCTATTAGCAGGACTAATACCATCTAACATCTACTACAATCATTATTTTCTGGCAGCTACAATATATATGGAACCGTTTACATTGTGAAAATAAGAATTAGAAACTCAAGAAAAAGGTATTTATCAGCAAACTGAGAACAGATCCACAGACCGAGCCAGCAGTCTCCAAGTCCCCAAACCGTGAATGAGATGCCACTTTTTCACACATTATCTCTCATTAAGGCCTTTGAACTTATATATTTTTTGGTTATTTCCCTCTATCTGTTGTTGTTGATGTACCATCTCTATAACAATCAAGATGATTTATTTTTAAATAATTTCCACAGCATATGCACAGCATACTGTAGTTGTATGCACTATAGAACTAATCTACAGTTAATATATGATTAATGCAGTTAATACTCTGCTGAAATACTTATTTAACCTAGACTACAGCTTGGCATGGAAGTACAATTACTGCGTCTCTGCTAACTCTAAGATAAGGAGTGCACTTTCTCTCAATATTGAAACTCAATAATTCAAATTCACAAAGTCAAATGTGCATTGTGGCATCGGAAGCAAGTGGCACGTTTAAAACCCGCGAATCGATGATCTGAGCCCAATACTGCAATTATCTAAAGTAAATCTGCGACAGAACGAGAACTGTGGGTTCTTCGGCGAAGAGAAGAAACCCGTTTTGATCTAGATAAAGCACCCCTCTCTACCCGTCGCACAATCGCGCCCAGCTGATTTAAGAAGTCCATTTCAGAGTTACAGAAGCCGTGCTCAGGACATAAATAATGAATCAATCAGACGCTTGCAGGGGGAGGGACCCGCCAGTGTCGGAGGGTGCGCTATTACCACACAGAAGGCTGCATCACAAATAGAGAGTGATCTCTAGCCACTGGTATAAGTAATGCGCAGGGAAAGCTGGCTTCCACGTCGGCGATGCTCGGTGTCGGATTCGGAACAGGACTAATGGAAATTGAGTGTTACCTTGATACAACAGCCCGTCGTTTATTTGTAGGCTGGAAACACTATCCTCAATATGATGACCATTACAAGGAAATGTGTTCCAAGTACTTTGACCTCAAGAAGCCATTACGGTTATGAGTAACTAAAATACTGCTGCCCCTGGTATTTATCTTAAATCACTTGTTTTCATAGGAGAGACAGTAGTTTCTCGCCGTGCGATAAACGGAGGTAACGTGATTCCAATAAGTCATCTCTACCTTTTAAAAAGTACACTCCTTATTAAAATTATTAATTTTTCTTTGTTTATATGAAGCGTAGTAGGAAAAGCTTTAGATATACGATGCATCCTTACTATGTGGTATAATCAATACTCGCTGGTCACCACATTATTGAATGGCTTTTTAATAAGCTTCACTTTTTTCCGAATGTGTGCAGAACCACGTCGGATTGATTCTCGTCAGAAAGCGACTTTAGCCAAAATAACTGACTGCTCCATAAAGGCCGAACTCCACTTATGTATTGGACTCTTTTATTACTGAAAGGCCTTGTTGTTCAGTTGCCTTTGCCTCCCTAACCTGTGCTTCTGCTTACACCAGTAATGGATACCAATTTGGAAAAAGAATGAGATTTAGATTTGAAGGGAAAATTTATGCAGCTCAAACATATATTGAAAGCCTCATTCATCAAAATCATAAATCAATTCTATTTGTGCAGTGCCTTTAATATAATAAAATAACATATATTATATATTATATATATATATATATATATATGACAAAGTAATAAAAACAATTTTGAATTAATTTATATGCTGAAGGTCAGGTCTTCACTATTGTTTTAAACAAATGCATCGCAAAACATCTATCATATTCTGTGGTGTTCTAAGGAAGATGCTTTCATTTTACAGGAGCAGTCATTGTGGAAAGGAAGAGACAGACACCACAATGGTCAGTTTTGGGGGTAATTAGTAGTGGTCTGCATCTCTGCAGTCTGCAGGAAATGTCCACTTACAGGTTATGTAATGTCTGGATAACAAGGTGTAAGCACACTAAGCACCTAAAAAAATGTATTCTGAAGTTTCACTTGATTTGGAGACAGATGCCTGCATCAATAGCAGACAGTCAAAGGTGTTTTTCACATGTTAAATTACCTTTAAAATGGAAATGTTCGAGTTCTGTTCTCTTCTTGTTCATAATAAAACCATTCAGTATCAGTACTCTCAGTTATTATTCAGAGTTGTGATAAAATTCTTTCTCAAACCAGACCAGGCCAAAATGACAGAAAAAAACAACAAAGGAGTGCTCTTACCATTGTTCGACGGCGTCGATCAAATACAGATTCCAGAATGATGAACTTGCAAGGATGGTTTTCAATGACTGTCTACGTATAACTTTTGCGTGCAATGATTGAGGATGGAGATCCAAATACAGAGCTGGGGGCTAATGAATCAGGATTCAGAGTAACAGCTACAACTACTTGCGTGACTAAATGAACGTGGGCAAGGGACGGGCATAGCTCAACAATGACACAGAATAAAAATCGTCACAAGCATAACAAACACATTTTTAGTTCTCTTCAGGTGATGCGAGGCTCTTACACGTAACGTTTTTTTTTTAATTGCAGTGAGCGTGATACATGCAGATCAAAATTTTATTCAGGCATGCTGTGGTATATACATATATATTCAAGGTTCAGACCCTGAATGCAGACACAAGTGTGTATTGTGTAACTGCGGATAGATAACGGGACTTCTATGGAGTCTAGTGTTTTGAGTGTTGCTGTAGCTTTGACTGCTAAATATGTTTGTAAAAGATGCCGCCATTTGTATGTGGTAAAATGTGTAATATCTGTGTATTAAAAAGCAGGTATTATCAGCAAGGAGGATACTGGATAGATTGTGGGACCATTAAAAATTAAACAAGGAATGACCCTACAACAAAGAGTGAAACAAGCCAACAAGAAAACAAGTAAAGAGTAAACTCATGCTGATTAAATCGATAAAGGTAAGAAGAAAAAAACAAAAACATGAGTCTCTTAAAAATAGCTTAATGTAAATGGATGATTTCTGCCTGAGTTTTGAAATTATGTGCTGGCACCTCCCCCTGCCTTCTGATAATTTATTTTTTTTTTCAAAGACTACCAGAACCATAGAGCAACAGAAACGGTTGCTGTCTGCTCTTGTTTTTGCACCAATTTATTTCATTTTGCCTGTTGGTAACCAAGCGAGGACACCTGAAACTGCATATTGTGATTGATGAGCAGATCTGAGTAAATAAATATGCGTCCTTAATAGCACACATTGCAGCTTGTCTGCGACTCAGGTTACAAAACAAGCCATCAAGGCCGTTTCTGTTCATGACTGGAATTAATATAAGCATTCATTATTTATTTATCCCTCGCACAAATGGCTCGCAACTAAAAAGTTCACAAAAAGTCTCTAAAGTATAGAAAACACTACAAATGAATGTAATCGGACAGAGAACTCAGTGACACTCGGTGTTTCTGGGATGACTGTGTCAAGAAGTTTCAAAACCCAAAAGTTGTGGAATTACTACTCTGAGGCTGATGACGAATAAAGTAACCACTTTGATATAGAGTTAGTTAAAGCCTGTCAGTGACTCACAGCGCAATAATGTTTTTCCTGCTTGTGGATAAGGAAACCTCGCTTGCCAGATCATTACTGGAAGAGCCCGATTGGGACCTTCACTTCTTACAAATATACAAATAGACTGTAATTCAAGGCATTTTCAATATACTGTGAAGAGTCCACAGCACATCCTCAGATACAGTGATCTTTGACTTTTAGTAGTATAGTGGTATTTTAGGCCGCTGTGTTCGACAATCTTTTAAAGCTGAGACCTCACAGGAAAACTCTGATGGAGGCCTCAGGGCTGTCAAAGAGGGCCAGAAGTAGGAAGGAATTTCCTGCTAATGATGGAGGAGAAACCATTTGCTTAGCAGGCGATAACTAGAGGAATAGGTAGGGTGTGTGTGTGTGTGTGTGTTTGATTGGTCTTTGTCCCAAGGATTTAAACTCCCCTTGAACTAAACACCATTGGTTTGTTTTGTTCACAGCTGGCATGCAGGCAAGATCCAAAGATGGGTGCTTTAACCCCACAGCTGGGAGCAGAGGGGAAGGTTTTGTGAATTAGACAGTCTGCAGTGTCTGCACTCTTCTTGTATGTAATGATCAGATGACATTCTATGCAGATAAAAATACTTCCGTATTACACAACTGCTGAGTAGAAAAGGCCGTCAATTGCCATCAAAAATCATATTACAGTGAAACACCCAGGACCTGAACCAGAAACTGTGCTGTCAGTTCCTTTGGCGGGGGACTTCTCTGAAATTATATAATTATATTCTCCATCATATTCGCTGTATGAGAAATGAAGATCACAACTAGAACCAAAATTGATACTTGGCAGTTTCCAAAAGGCCTTTCATAATTTATGCTTTTTGCAGCACCATGATTGGAATGGGATACCTGGTAGAGGGGTTTTAAAATAAAATTTAAATATTAAAGCAATAAGGAAAAAAGACAGTAATACAATCACTGGCCACTTTATTAGGTACAGCTGTTAGGTACACGACTGTTTATTGAAGCAAATATCTTTTCAGACAATTGTATATCAGCAGCAAAATGTATAAAATCAGTCACATACAGGTCAGGAGCTTCAGTTATTCACATCAAAAACCACAATGGGGAAGAAAAGTTATTTTAGTGACTTTGAACGTGGCAGGGCTGTTGGTGCCAGACAGGCTGATATGCGTGTTTCAGAAGCAGCAGATCTCATGGCATTTTCATGTACATCTATCTCTAGGGTTTACAGAGAATGGAGCAAACAAGATAAAAAACAAGCTGATAGAAAGACTTCGGTAACCACTCATTACAACCAAGGTATGCAGAAGAGCATCTCCAGATGCACAACACACTGAACCTTGAAGCAGATGGCCTGCAGGAGCAGAAGACCAGCCTGGGTGCCACACCTGGTGGCTAAGAACGGGAAACTGAGGCGACAGTGGGAACAGGCTCCCAAAACTGCACTATGGAAAATGAATCTTGATGTTTGCTGTTCAGATGGTAGGATCAAACTTTGGGGTCAACAATATGAAAGCATGGATCCATCCAGCCTCGTATCAACAATTCATTCTGCTGGTGCTGTAATGGTGTGAGGGATATTTTCTTAGCACACTTTGGGCCCCTTAGTACTAACTGAGCATTATTTAAATGCCACAGCCTACCTGAGTCTTGTTGCTGACCATTTCCATCCCTTTATGTCCATCGTATACCCGGCTTCTAATGGCTACTTCCAGCAGGAAAATGCACCATTTCATCTCAGACTGATTTCTTGAACATGTCAATGTGTACAGTGTACTCAAATGGCCTCTATCTATCTATCATCTTTTTAAAAAATAATTAAGTAAAAACGTAGGTTCATTTTCCACACATATAAGACATTTCTTTTTTTTTCTTTCGAAAATGCAAGCCATCATCTGTTTTCACACCATATTCGTGGTAGAATCCCCTTATATACCTCCAGCATCATCCAGAGGACAAACACAGTATGCTTGCAAAGATGGGCCTTAGAGAACAGTAGAGAAGCCTCAAATTGAAATTGTGGCTATATGAGTGGAACTGAAGCAGGAATAATAAAAGCTCTCTGGTTTTCGGAGTAAGGAGCAGTACCCCTAAACCTCTGCCTGTCCTTCTGTCATCACACCTTTTAGGCCCTTCCAAAGCCATCAGTCAAAGCATACCAATGAAGGACACTGTATGTTTTATGCCTATTGATAGTCTCGATTTGCTGATTTATAACTGCAGTATTTAAAGGAAAAAAGTGCCAAAGAAATCTGCATACGCTAAAGAAGATGTATTAAACAAACAGAAGGCTATGAAAAGAAAGGGGGTGTGCCTTTTTCACAGAACGAAGGTTTTCACAACCCCAAGAATTCATTCAAAGGAGTCAGCATCTCTGTTTATTATTTTCCTTGCAGCATTTGACCTGAAAATGCACGTGCTTATTTTGAGGGCTATAGTATCATCAGGGATCAAAATCTCAAACATTGATCTTGTTAATTTCCAGACTTTATAAAATCCATCATGAATCGTGGGGGGACTTTCTGATAACTGTAATAACAGCTATGATCAAAGTCTTTCCTGCTGATGGAGGGTGATAGGGTATTGTTTAGCCAAGCCTTAGCTCCAAGTAATGTCAGCAATGACTTCCAGTTGGATCCTGGTTTAAATAAGCATGCTTAAGAAAATGAAGACAGTCGTCAGTATATCAAGTTATCATTTTCCTTTCAGCTGCCGCAGAATGTTAATGGGTTTTTTGGCTGTATCTTGTCTGTCATATTTGAAAGGGGTCTAGTTCTCATTTAATGAGTTTTTTTTTTTTCTTTGCACAAGTTTATCAGCTGTTGTTGCAATATTCATCTCCAGCTGACAGCGACGGAATAGACCAATTTTATCCTGCCACCAGCTACGACCTGCACTGCCCCCGAAGGTAAGTGCACGCAATAGCACATTCCCAAAGTCACCATCATCATTACCATCATCACTGGCGGCAGCAGCAGTAGCATCACCGCCACTGTTATCAGAATAATAATAACAGTCATTATTCTCCATATGCATCCCGATCCTGCAATTTGAACTCTGTCCCTGAACTCACAGGTTACCTGGCTGAAGGCTTCTCTTCTCTCCCCCTTCCTCAGACTCCTAACACTCAGAAGCTGTGTTTGTATGATGCCACCTACCAATCGGGGGGGGGGGGGGGGGGCG
>JAODKF010000040.1:19368678-19384336 GCA_026779585.1 Mormyrus proboscirostris | reverse complement strand
GGTCTTTTATTGTGTTTCTCTTTGTTGTTTGTCTGTCTGTGAGTAATGGACCATGAGTCTGCAAATAAATAAAATAATAATAATAATAATAATAATAATAATAATAATAATACCGTCCGGGTCCATTGCCTTCTGCACCTTCATCTTCCTCAGCTCATTCCCCACCTGATCTGCCATTTTGGAGAGGCTGAAGAGGAAGGGGCTGAGCAGTGACTTAATATAGCAGTGACTTCTGACTATATAGGTGGGGGGGATTGTTGTCTTGATTCCCCTGATGCTGGGTGGAGCGGGGGTGAGGTAGCCTGAGGAGGTTGAGGACACGGTTTGTTGTTTGGAAAACGCCGTAGCCTCTTGACGGGCACAGTGTTGTCTACACAGAAATTGATATAGTCAATGATGCAGGTAGTCAAACTGTCCACATCCTCCCCATGTGAGCTACATAACACTTCCCAGTCAGTTGTGTCGACGCAGTCTCCGAGTGCCATGCTGGCCTCTTCAGACCACCTTCTCACATACCTCTTGGCTGGTGTTTGTTTTTTCACCAGAGGTATGTAGGCAGGGGACAAATGGATCAGATCGTGGGGGCAGGGCTGATGAGCTGTATGCAACCTTAGTGTTCGCATTAAACAGATCCAGGGTTCTATTGTCTCTGGTATGGCAATTTACATACTGCGTGAAAGTGGGGAGACTGGCATTTGGGGAGACATGATTAAAGTCTCCAGAGATGAAAAGGAGGGCTTAGGGGTGCGATGTCTGCAACTGTGCTACAGTGTGAAGAAGCTCGCAGGCTGTGGCAGCATTGGCTGACACGGGAACATACACAGTTATCGCGATGACATGCGCGAACTCCCTCGGGCTGAATGCTTACTGCTAGCAGCTCTGTCAGGAGTGCAGCGTTGCTCTTTCACACAGATGTGACATAGATTGCACCAATTGTTATTTATAAACGCAGCAATTCCCCCTCCCTTTTTCTTATCACTCTCTTTTGCACTCCTATCCACTCTTACAAGTTGGAAACCGTCCAATGTCACATGTGAGTCTGGAGTGAGTTCGTTCAGCCACGTCTCCAAGAAGCACATAATGCTACACTCCCGGTATTTCCACTGCAGTCTGGTTAGGACAGGAGACAGACTTTGTGTTTTCCTCATGCCAGCACTCCTGGTCAGCACAAGACCTGCCCTATCAGAGAAGGTGGGGAAAAAAACAGACTATTAACCTCTCAGGGTCAGAGGTCGAGTCATTCCAGCGCCGCATCGGCCGTGAGACATCTCGGAGAGCAGGACTGTTCTGATCCATTGCGATACAATTAAATGAAATGTCCAACATGTCGTATAGGTGTCAGGCAAGAATCTGTTTAACGGGGCAGAGGGAGGCCAATAACCGGTGAACATGACAGAAAACGACCATTCTGTTCATTGAGAATGTGAGTCAACTCACAGGATTATTTAATAGACAGGGAACCAGGCAACAGCTGATAGCATGTGAGGCCAATTCATTTCTCAGCGAGGATATGACAGAACGAGGCGAACCACAGAGTCATGTACTGCTACAATAATTCTTTTTGTTTAAAATCAGTGGCCTAATGACCTAGTTATACTGCATTACCCTAAATCCAATTTAACCTCAATCTCTGAGTTGTGCTGTGGAAATGAAAGGAATCAGGAGCTATTGGTTCCAGAGGTACTTTGGGGATTCGGCTTAATTCAATTTATTTTTAAGTAGTGTCCTTCCCAACACGAGCTGGTCCAGGGTGCTTAAGGAACAGTCTAGTAGGTTCCAAGTCTTAAAATAGCAACATTACAGAGAAATATACCAGCAGCAATTATTTACAATCATGAAAGTAGGAATCAACAGATAAGAGGGAAGAAACCTTCAAGCGCTCCATGGTCATCTGACCAGTTGGCTTCCAAACCCTCTGAAATCTTAAAACAAATCAAAGCCTAAAGCCTTCCAGGCAGAAGGCAAGTGGCCTGTTTGGAAAAAGAAGTCATTTGTTTAATAATCTAACATCTTATCTAGCATCGTGGGCAACAATCCAGTAAAACACGTATAGAATATTGCGATTTGAAATTGTGAATACACAATTGGTTAAGCTATCCAACAGCAATGAGAAATGTCTCTGGTTTAAGCAATTATAGCAGAGGAAAAAAAACGATTTTTAGCAGACCAGCTCTTAAGTGAATTAGATAAATTTCTGACTGCAGTCTACAGTTTTATTCACGCACAGTAGTGCCACCATTTGATTCCCAGCACAGAAATTGCTGCCTTTTTGGGTTTTTCAGGTGGTTTTCTGCTTTGTTTTGACTGTCCTTGCAACATAAACAGCACAGAAAACTACAGCAGCAGCAAAAGCAATATTAATAATGTGAATAAACGCCCATGAAAGCTTTATCTTTCTCTCTTACATCATCAACTTTGCCGCCATTTTGATTATGAGTCTTTGAGCCTCACCTACTGACGTGCAGTACAGTTACAATAATACAGGGAATTACACAAGAGCCAAGGATGTGGCCAGAACCTGATAAGCAAAGAAGCAAAACTAAATGAAAAGGGCTGCAGACAAGGGGGCGTCGTGGATAAGCCAAGGGGCCTGGGCTTGCATTGCTTTTTTGTTTAGTCAATTAAAAGGGAAATGCTGCTTTATTAGGACAAATACCTGTTGGATTCCTCTATAATTTTGATTAATATATATATTTTTAGGTTCATTTACCAAAACTAATTCTCTTTTGTGCAAGTAGTCATATCTACTAAATCCTCATCTCCAGCTTCAAGCGGGAAACTTTTCAGACAGACTTTTCTTTTCAACCTACATTCATCCAATTATCCTGGTCAGTGCAGCATATATATATATAAACAGCTAATAAGGGATTTTTCTCTTCTCTATTTCTTTGGTGCTTTATTATCTGCAATGGCCAGCAAGGGATGCTAGAGATGAGCACCGGCAAAATAAATATGCATACAAAAGACAATGAATTGAAGAGATGATGCAGTTTTTTAAGTACAATAAAATGTGACCCTGGCTGCTGAAAGTCATACTGTCAGACACTTGTTGGTGCTGTGGATGTTGGCAATTATGCCGCCGCAGTGCATGATTGTCCTGAGAAATCCAGTCTCTTTTGTTGAGAAAGCTCTCGGTGTTCTGTGTCATGCATAATTTAGAGACTGGACTCCCAGCTCAGTGTGCTGGAACAAACTTCTGACAGCCATAAACTGGGTGCAGGGCTTTCATGAGACATGGCTCTGGTGCATGATGGAGATGACGTCCTGAATGCTAATGCTCGCCTGGCACACTGGCTGACTTCCAGCCATGTTAATGACACTGTTAGCAGTCTGCTAATGTATTCCCAGCCATAAAGAATTCATCAGTGCCCTGCACATGTTCTACTTGTGATGCTTTCCACATTGTGTCCTTTTCTCTCATGCTGCAATACAAGTACGGAAAATGGCACAGAGGAGGGGTACTTTTATAACTAACATCTTCTCCATTGCTAAAAGGAGCAAAATAACAAATTAGCAGGAGTTTGTTCTAGTAACTAAATGGCCACACACCTCTATCAAACATTATATTTCCAGTGGCTAGATGAACCACTACCCATCTAATGTTAAAGAGCAGTTTCAATCTATCTACCAGGCTTTCTCTCAATTTTTCTAAAGTCTAAACTATGCTTCTTCTTGCCTGTTTTTCCCTTCCATTCTTGCCGCTCCTTTATCCATTTATGGCTTCTAAATCACTCTATTTATGGGCATGTTCTCTCCCCTCACCATTTATGATTCCAAATGATACCGCAACCATGGTTGCCATTTCGATTGTTTTCCCCAAATGATAGCAAACTTGAAATTGTTACTGACTACACAAAAATCAGAATCATGTTCAGGTTGTTGAGGACCCTGGAAAGGTTTCTAGGTTACTAAGAATGTGGGCATATGGGATTGGTGATTGCTTTGTTTTGTTATTTACTCAGAGACATGTCATGAACAGTGTTTGACATGGGTATCTACGTGGCTGTAGACTATGACGATAACCAACGCAGGATCAGTTTATTCCAAAAATGCATTGTGTTGCCTGGGATAACATAACAGCATAATTCAAATTCTTAACCATAATTTTCAACCTGAAAATTCAGCCAGTGCTTCAGTTTCACCAATAAATTATGTATAACCGCCACTAGAGTGTAGATGCCACGTTCATGCCAACCCCTTCCCATCATCCTTTGCAATCAAATAGTTCACGTTACAACCAACAGGTATGTTGGGTGTTATGATAGGGAGATACATGTCCATCTACAACTGGATACAAACAGCTGGGCAATACATCCATTCTCCTTCTTCCACAATGCTGTTAGCAAAATCCTCTCAGGATAATCAGTGTCCTTGCAATAAACAAAGTTTTCTCATCAGACATAATAACTAAATCAAAGCATAAAATTACACGCACTTCCTTTACTGGCCAATGAACAAAACTGCAATAATTTTTCATGTCATGTTTGCCAGGGCAATTACTACACGATTAATTATGGCTGGTTAAGTAACAATGAATGTTAAGTTTATTGGAAACACTGGCAAGGTGAATGAAAGCTATGAAAAGGCTTGTAAATTAAATTATAAGGGAAACAGCAGACTGTATCCAGTTGGAGGGTTGATCCAATATGACGGCCCAGCAGGATTTTGGCCTCCCACGTTTGGTCCAGATGTCAGCCTCTTATGCTCTGTTCCGGTTGAAATCGGAAGTTGGAATTTCCAAGTTCCTGATCCGAAATTTCAACTGGAACTCCCCCTGAAGTCAGAACCTCTACAGCCCTGACCTCAGAATTCAAGATGTCTCTGCCTTCATTGACAAAAATGAAAGTTGCAGTTCTATACTGTTTATGACTCGGAAAGACATGGTGCTCCTTGAGAAACAGGGCTCCCCCAAAAGCCACTGGGTAATCGAGTCCTGTTTAAGAGGGATTGAAATTATTTTAGACTTTTTAGACTTTAGACGTTTTATTGTCATTGAACAGTTGCCTGGACAACGAAATTAGCTGGCAAGACCACAGAGATGCAAGAAAGTGACAGTGTCGGTACAAGATATAAGAACAATATAAAAACACAGTATAAAAAAATATAAATACACAATATAAACACAATAAACACAATAAATAAAATAAATAGCAGTGAGGGGATGATAGAAGGAGTGATGTTAGTAATCTGGTGCATTAAGAGTTCTGATTGCCCACGGGTAGAAGCTGTTCATATTATGTATCATATATGCCTAGCAATGACACGGCCATCTTGAGAAAAGAGCCTCTAGTATATCATACGTATATTATAAAGTCTTATAATCGTGTGGTGGTTTGTCTTATCTTTCATTTCGCGATTTTGCTATTCTGAATGAAATATTAATGTGACATTTAATGGCTGTTCTGGATACATATAACTATGAAGACTTTGTTTTTAGGAATGTTTCAGGCAAGGTGTCTAAGCAAAAGCAACAGCATGTTTCAAATATAGGTAAATTACTCCAGCATTATTTAAAAAAAATATCTTTATCAGACGTTTAAACAAAGGCCAAATATATGAACTCCGTGTCAGAAATGGTACTCTCAGCCCTTAGTGATAGTCATTATCATAATAATTAACCCACTACTGAGCCAATATTAGAAAATAGTAGCAAGGCCAAAATCAAACAAAGGGTTAAACCACCTGAAAAAACAAGAAAGGCAGCGATTTTTGTGCTGGGAATCAAATGGTGGCACTACTGTGTATGACTCAATAAATGACACAAAAAACAAATAATTGTTTCTTTTAACCTGAAAACAAATTAATCACGTTTTGATTGATGTTATGCATCAGTTCTGTAGATTATGCATTAATTTACACAGAGCATGCTCAACATTTTGTTTGAAAAAGGTTTGATTGAATTCTTGATTTAAAAATTAAGAGAAATGTTCCAGAGTTTCATATGAGCAATTGAGCAAATTCAATTAAACAGAAAAATGATGCTTACGTCTATAAGGCGTCCATGGTTAGTGTTAAATACCTTCGTAATGCATTATACTGTAAGGGCTTATACCGACCTGCATAAAGCATTATAGCACCTATAGTGCATTACAGATGAGAGCTTCATAGAGCATTCATAATGCATAATATACATGGCTGTAGTCTGCCTTCTTATAAATGGTTACATAGTTGTAGCTGTGTTTATAATACTTTATGAATGCATTATGCATTATGAAGGTATCACTAACGCATCATGATGACTGCTTTAAGTGGTACCCAGACGTTCACATATTCCATAAAAAGCAGATGTCTCCTAGGTCTCAAAAAAAAAAACAGCTTTGAAATTTGCTGAACATTAACCTCCAAGCAGACAGTCTTCGGGCCTTGTGCCTTTTTTACTCTATACCCTTTGAGGTCTTGTACACACGGAAAGGCTTTAAATCTACGTAGTTTTTATATTCACAATGGAGTAGAGGGTTTGTCATAAGTATAGGGGTGTAAAGTAGGGGGCATTTCTCTGAGGGATCAATCTCACAGAGCTGCGAATTCACCACTTCCCCTCCAGGCATCTCCTGTCTCCAACAGCAGCACTTGCACATAAATATTCCACGTGGGATGTGATGCTCTGATACCTCCAGGCCTCGTTATGGTCACACAGAGGCATGTTTAGGTCCTATACAACAGCCTGTTTAAAACTCTAAAAACCAGGGATATTTTCAACCCTTGCGGCAAGGATGTTTTAACTGGCTCATTATGCTTGTCTCTGCTGTGGGAATTTCCCCTTCAATACATGGGAGCTCATTCATCTGATGACATAATTATTGTTCCCCCTAAACGGATTGCTGACGGAATGTGCCTCGCCTTTGTGAAAGAACTGCACAGATAGAGTGCCGTAGCTTCTGTGCGGAAACCGTACAAGTGGCATGAGCATTCAAGTAAGCCATCATGGGGTTTTATTATATGGAAAGTATTAGACGAATAACTCAGAATTGTTTTGGCGTAAATATAGGTCTATAAGTGTTCATTTCATTTGGTTGATTTGCGTCAAACAATTGTGCCAATTGCACGTTTGGTTTAATGAGGATTATTCAGTCATTTAGTCACTGAATTATGCATGCTCTAAATTGTAACACAATAATTAAAATAATTATAATAATGAAGTTGTACATTGTATACATTCAAAAGAAACAAGTGAGTTAAGTAGAAATACTTAAAATTAAAGTATTATAGTATTTAAATGAAAGCCTCTGCTCCATGTAATTAAATTCAACTGGAACATATTAAAAAAAAATATACAACTATATCAACACCTTTTCTACATGGACATAACTCTATAAGACAGATCTTAACCGAACTGTCATTCATTTTCATGAAAACACTGCTGAAACGGTGCTGATCCAATGTGTCTTCAGAGAATAATGTTGAAGTGCAAAGTGAGCTTTGAAGATAAAGGCTCCAGACGCTTATGTATCTTCTGCCTCCCGTGATTCCTGTTATAACATTTTTCAAACAGGGTTAATATTATTTGGAGAGGTGTTCTATCTGATAGCTGTCGCTAGGCCTTTTTATGGTTATTTGATTTTAGCTGTCGTTTTGGTTTTGTTACTCGAATGTTGTGTTTCCTTCCATGTTATATAAAACACAGCACGAGAGCTTTGGTGCTCATTTCCCTGAGCTGCTTCTCCTTGTTGCCACCTGGCCCATTATGGCAGCTAAGAGCTAAAATATGTGAAGTAGCTGTAGGCATCTAAATGCCTTCCTGAATTAAGTCCTTACTGGTCGTCATTTTCCCAGAGGCAAGACTGTGTATGACAGGCGAATGGTAAAAAAACGGAAGAGGTGCTTATCTTAAGAAGCTAGCGGTGCGTGTGCTAATCGCGAGTTAGGCTCATCTGTATGAAGGCTGTCTTTGACTTGACTCTGTCATTGGGTTCTCTAGATTTGGGATCTGTCTCACTTAGACTCACTCTCAAATCGTTATTTGGCAAGCCTGGGTGGGAGCTACCCAATCAATGACCTGTTGCATTTAAAAGCTATTGATTGAGACAACAAATAAAGCCAAGGGATGCCAATTTATCACACAATGCCACAATAGATGTAGCAAAATAAAATGATTTCTATTTGTTATTACCTTGAGTAGGTGAATAAAGTGTAAAACCGTAAATAAGAATTGTATATAGATACGTGCGTGCAGTCAGTGTCTTTTATGATCCTTTGCTTTAGTGCTTAGGGCAAATGGTACATCTTCCTAAAATATTATTATGGTGTTCAAGGACAGCAACATAACAGATTTTATACTTTTACAGAAAATTTTATTCCTAAGGAGAGAAAAACAAAAAACATTGAATGTTACCACCAAATAATACATATAACAGATGTCCACCAATTCTTTTTATTTTTTCATAAATGTACCTAAACAGATATTTTTAATCTCTCATTGTTTAATCTAATAATTTTCCAGAAAAACAGTAGAAAATATATATTTTTAAAAAAACTCATTGTTTCCATGGCAACAAAAATGCCTTATCAAAGAAATATACTCTTGATGTTGTTGGGCTGTCTTGGCTGAAACGCCTCATCAACATTGTCTGGACATCGGGGGCAGTGCCTTTGGATTGGCAGACTGGGGTGGTGGTCCCAATCTTTAAGAAAGGGGGCCTATTCCAACTTTAGGGGGATCATACTCTTCAGCCTTCCTGGGAAGGTCTAATGCCGGAGTACTGGAGAAGAGAGTTCATCCTTTGGTCGAATCTCAGATCCAGAAGGAACAACACGGATTCCATCCGGGTTGCGGAACACTAGACCATCTCTTCACAAGGTTACTGGTTCATGGGAGTTTGCCCAACCAGTCTATATGTGTTTTGTGGACTTGGAAAAAAGCCTATGACCGTGTCCTTCGGGGGTCCTGTGGGGGTGCTCCAGAAGCATGGGGTAAGGGGTCCATTGTTGCAGGCCATCAGATCCCTCTACAAATGGGTCAAGACTTTGCATTGCCAGCAGTAAGTAAAACTCGTTCCCGGTGGGTGTTAGACTCGACCAGGGCTGTCCTTTGTCACCAATTTTATTCACGACTTTTATGGAGAGAATTTCTAGGCGTAGCCAAGGACCGGAAGGGGTCTGGTTTGGGGACCTCAGGATCGTGTCTTTGCTTTTGGGAGATGATGTGGTCCTGTTAGCATCATCGGGCTTTGACCTGCGGCAGGCACTGGGGCAGTTTGCAGCTCAGTGTGAGGCAGCCGGGATGAGGATCAGCACCGCCAAGTGTAAGGCCATCGTTCTCGACCGGAAATGGGTGGATTGCTCTCTCCTGGTGGGGGAGGAGTTACAGCCCCAAGGAGTATCTTAAGTATCTTGGGGTCTTGTTCATTAATGAGGGAAAAGGGAGCAGGAGATTGACTGATAGATTGCTGCAGCATCGGCAGTATTACTGTTCTGTTTTGGTGAAGAGGGAGCTGAGGCAGAAGGCAAACTTCTGGGGAGTGACCAAAAGAATGAGATCGCAGATACAAGCTGCCGAATTGAGCTTCCTCTGCAGGGTGGTTGGGCTCAGCCTTGGAGATAGGATGAGGAGCTCAGATATTTGGGAGGGTCTTAAAGTACAGCCTCTGGTCCTCTGCATCGAAAGGAGCCAGTTGAGATGGATCGGGCATCTATCAAGGATGCCTCCTAGGTCGCTCCCTGGGGAGATATTTTGGGCATGTCCAACCCAGAGGAGGCCCCAGGGCAGGCCCAGCATACGCTGGAAAGATTATGTCTTTTGATTGGAATGGGAATGCCGTGGTATTCCCCCGGTGACATTGGCGGAGGTGGCTGGTGAGAGGGAGGTTTGCACATCCCTGCATAGTCTGCTGCCCCCGCAACCTGACCCCGGATAAGGAGCGGAAAATGGTGTTGGATGTTGTATAAAAAAGACACATTCATAGACTGTCTAGATCATCAGTGAGCAATCAGAATCAATCTTGACTTGCTTTTTATTTGATAATTGTATGTTCAATACTGCCATTTCCAAAATAAAGCCATGAATTAAGAGGACACCAGCTAATATTTTGTGCAGTGATAAAATAATAAGGATGCCAACTATTATCGATTACGGCTCTTGTGCTGGACATGACGCTAAAACAGTAACAGTTGGGAATGGTAAAATAGTTGGAAATGGTAAAATTGGAATGATACTCTTCTGTGTGTGAATTTGCTACTTCGAGATTGACTAACATAAGAACCCAAGAGGAAGCTGATAGTGTACAGCAGTGTTTCGAGGACCCCCAGACAGCCCACTTTTCTGCCCCGTCCTGGCTCCCGGAAAACTGGGAGGGAGCAAAAACGTAGACTGTCTAGGGCTCCCCGAGAACTGGGTTGAAAACACTGGTGTAGGGTATAAGGATGACGACTCACCCCTAAAGACAGCCAGGTAACGCTTTAAGAGGAAGACTGAAATGTGACTGAAATCTTCACATTGACCTGAATTTCCCCTGAAAACATCCTGGTATATATACAGATAAACACCAAATGGAAAGATCCATATTTATGTGCCTATACTGGATAATAGTTGGAACATAGATGCATAAAATTTGCTCAGCTACTTCAATAAATTCAAAGTTATCCCTGTTTTCTGGCACTTCACAGTCATCAGTGAGACAGCCGTCTTTGGGTCCTAGTAATTGTGAGAAACCACGCGTCCCCAAGACAAAGTTATATTTTATCACCAGTGTAAATATCAAACAAGTATAAAAGTTTCTGGATTCTTTCACAGCACCATTGTAAGTTTGGTATTCATACATATTCATGCTTTAAAACATTTAATTTCAGGTGCAGAATGAGGAAGTCAAATCAAATACAATTACTTCTTGCAAATGTACGAAATCACATATATAAAATGACTCATGTATCTGACACTGAGGAAGTCAAAATCAAAGAAGAAATAATTTGCTCTCTTTTTGCAGTCATAGACAGAAACATATGACTTAAACATAAACTTCCGTTGAGAGCAGTTATTGAACGGAGATCATCTAGATACCATCGTCCAATGTCAAAGCCATTCATTGTTCTCATTAATGGCCGACTCCTTCCTCACTGATTCTTGTAAATGCGGAGTTTGTGATGCATCCCAGAGGGGTCTGATGTAGGTCACTAAGCAACACCCATAACGTTAACATTTCATCTTTTGAATGGTGCCTTACTGCTACGGTTATTATATTGGTTGAGTGACTGATAGGACCACTTGGGCAAAGAATGAATACTCAGCCGTGTGAGTCACCTACGATAAAGTGATATGTACAGTAGTAGTAGCTTAATTATTTTGTTAATTTATTTATTCTTACTCAAAAATATTTCCATGAAACGTATCCATTCAGTCTTTTCAGGAATGAGACTTTGGCAGCCAGTCTGCTGCTGTTACTTTTATGCAACCAGTAACTGATAAGGGTAGAACACTGCCAGCCACCCCCCCCCCCATGCAAAGAAAGCAGACATGTCAATACAAGGGACCCCAGAAATGGATAAGATTAAATTCTATTCTATTTGTGTCGAGTATTTTCACAATGTTTCAATGTCTCTAAGTGCTTTGCATTATCCCCACATTAAAGCCCCCAGTGAGCAAGCAAGAGGCGACAGTGGCAAGGAAAACCTCCCTAGATGAAAGAAACCTTGGGAGGAGCCAGACTTAAAGAGGGAGCCCATCCTCCAGGGGCCGGCAGGGAGAGTCGAATGAGCAAAATCACAAAATGCTAATTTTCACAATCCAGATTTTAAAAGTTGAGTCTCAATGGAGAGGGTAGGCAGGTGAGGGCAGGCAGGAGAAGGCAGGCAGGCAGGTGAGGGCAGGCAGGAGAGGGCAGGCAGGTGAGGGCAGGCAGGCAAGGCAGGCAGGAGAGGGCAGGCAGGCAAGGCAGGCAGGAGAAGGCAGGCAAGCAGGTGAGGGCAGGCAGGCGTTGCTTCTGATAGCAGGTTGAACAGTGGTACAGCAACAAGATTAATAATATATTTAATGTCTGTGCAATTCCTATACTGTAACAAAGCACTGATAGAGCTCTCTGCCTTTGCAATTAGTGATTGACCCAATCCCTTTAGTACTTTAAGGTTCAGGGCCCCTCAATCAATCTTTGAGTCTATGGTCAGCATCTAACAATCCACGCTTCTGTCAGTCACAGTTCTCTTTCGCATTTGTTCTCTGAAGTCAACACTTGTTAGAGTGTTAAAACCAGTTCTTCTACTACACCACGGCCTAGACTTTTCAAGGCACTGAAACCTGGCTGCTTCGTTTTAGGAACGCCTGATAGAAGAATCAGGCATGATGATGTGGTGGAATAGGTGATTGCCATGTTTTTATCTGAGCGTCGCACTGAGCAAATCACATACAGGCACACTATGCAAAATCTGACGTGCCTTTAATAGCAATGCTTTTAATATGAGGGAAGTTCCCACCTGGCAGATTCAGTAGGATCCTCGAACAATCTGGGATAAGCGCTCCGAGGTACAACAAGAAATTTATCTCATTAGATATAAATTTAAACATTTGGGCTGCAGGTACAAATGCTTACACAGCATAATTAATGTTCCCTTGCTGACATTTGTGAGTATACACCAGCAAAGACAATGCTCATTGTCTTAAATGCTTATTCTTCTCTTATATCGTATGGGCATTCCGCTACGTAGTAACATCAATCTCTTCATTTCGAGTCAAACTGCAAATGATCATGTATGGGGCACTTCTTAACACCATTGATTTTTCCCAGTGTCCCTTATATCTAGATTCCATTCAGTGACATAAACAAGAGCCACAGTTGAGGTTCGTCATATTGAATGTAGACTCAGGGCAATCATGTTTCTCATGCATTAGTAATTTCACACGGTCCAGCCCTTGTAGCCTGGTAACTTTCACGGTACCTGGAAGTCCAAGGTCCAGAACCAAAGACTGGCTGTGCATCCTAAATGAGCCCAGAGGCATCTTCAAACCTGGCATAAATTCTTCATTGAGCCTTTGACTTTCCTTCACGGGGAGCATGGCTTTCAGCAACAAACATAATATTTGGTTAATTCTGTTCAGGATCCCCAAGTTGCAAAACTTTCTCCATCCACCTTCCAATCCTGAACAGCGTCACGGAGATACCTCACATTAACTTACTGTATTTTGGGAAAAACAAGAATAGCCCTGCATGATTCACCTTTTGATATCTGTCACACAAGTGATCCTTTGCTGCATCTCTCACACACTCATATAACTGAAGCTGCTTCAGGCAAAGACTGACATTTCGTCACACGCGGGCCGTCGCTGTCATTGGAGACAGGAGATCAGCCCCCGTAACAACATGGGGAGAAAAAGAGCAGAGACTGTTTCTAACCATAAAACAGCTAGCATGCCTTATCATATTCTGCATTCCCACCAAATCATTCTGCTGTTTAATTAAACAAAGGAAATAGAAGCCGGCTTGTGTTTCAAGACATGGCCGCTAATCATTTCTTTACCAATAAGTTATTGCACTATTGGTGGAAGCACATAAACATGTAGGTTTTTCCTCATCAACATCTCTCTCTCTCTTTCTGTATGCAACCCTTGGGTGCCTCATTTTCGCAGCGACATCCTGGTGTTTTGTGGTATTTTCATCCACATCTGGGATTCCTCATCGACTACCCCCAAGCAGTGAATGCCGGATATTTTCTAAAGCTATGGGTTTTACTTTTAAATGAATGGAAAAAAATACATTATATGGGTAGAAAATAGTGTCAAGAAATAGGTTGGTTTTAAAAAAAAAAAAAAAAAAAAAGGATACACAAAACATTGTGATTGTTTTTACCCAGGCCCGCCTAAATATTCAACAACTGCTGAAGCTATTTATGAGTAGCCTGTTAAGGTTAAATATCACATCAAACATCCTGCACACTGGAATTAATTACCGCCCTGATAATTAGCCCTGTTGTGTAGTGTTATATATCTTTAAATATTCTCTTGGAAATCTTCTGGAGACATGGGAATGGCCTAATTTACTTACTCATTTAACAAACATGTAACCACACACACACACACACACACACACACACACGCACGCACATTTATAAGAGTAAATTCCAAGACATTCATGTCTCCCCAGTGAACACAGTGCAGCCATGAGCCCCACCAGGGAAGCGGAAACAGTGGGGGGATCAGGTGATGGTGCAGAAAGAGCTGAATCTTGGGGTCTGTTATATATGGAATATCAGCCATACACTCAGTTGTGTAACTGGGCCTGAAGTCCAAGCTCCAGTGTCTGGGGCATTCGACTGTAAGACTGACCTTCCGGTGCCATTTACACTGTGATGCTTGGTGCACACTAGGGAATGTTCACATGTCGGAAGCTCCTGTCTAACAGTGGAGACACTGCGGCTGGAAATGAAATTACCAAGTAAAGTTTAAATCTAAACCGAAGAAATGGCGCCATGTTGGAAAATCCAAATGTCTTTCTTCGAATGAATGCACTAACCAGGTCATTTAAACTGACCACAGTATCCAGATTTGAACAAAGCCATTCAAGGTCAGACGAGCAACTGCGGCGGTACAGAATTTTCCCGTCACACGACAGACTCACGCATGTCAGATCAATTAGCATGTCGCCGTGCCGCATCTGTGCTCACACGATGCCCCTGAGTACACCCGCGCAGGGGACTCTGCACTCTGAAAATGGTTAATGCGTAAGAGCAAGCCCCATGCGTGCTGCACTGTTATGACGTATGCCCTTTGCATCCCGTGTGGGTGGTCAATGCCACTGGGCCTTCATGCTTAAGACACACCATAAACATGGCAGGAGCAGCTGAAGCTGTCCCAGTAGGTCTTCTCATCTCTGCTCCTAGAATTGCACATCTTATTTCTCCACCTCTTGATAACTTAAAATCTTTGAATGAGGAGTTGGGGGATAGAACAATTAACGCCTGGTTGACTGATGTTGTGCTATGAATTGTTATGTGTCTGTCACACAACCCTAATCAACTGTAAAAAAAAAAAAGGGTCGCTTTATATAATTCTTTTACTCTGGTAAATTTACCGATGTCCATTGAAAAATGGTATTTGACATGTGCCCTCAGAGTTTACCTTTCTCAGATTTTAGCTACTCACTTATTGTGATTTACACATAATGAGATGAGCCATTTCCAGTGTTTCTAGTTTTTTTTTTTTTTTTAAATATATTTCATGCATATTAACCTGGCTATTTGTACCAATGAAAACAAGCTCACACGTGAATACACAGCGTTGCAGTAGATGCACTGGCCGTACCATCAACCCCGTCATTGTCTTGCTCTAGCAGAAGTAGCACAGATGGCTCCCCCCTTGCTAACAAGACTGACCAGCAGATAGCGGCAAGCAAAAAACCAGCATAGCATGACCCAGATTCAGCCTGAACTCAAACAGGGAAAGTCATAGTTTTGGTTTTTCCAATATTTTTTGAATAATTTAAGCTGGGGGCAAAGAAAACAGACAGATAGCTTTATTTATTTATTTATTTTCATACAAGTTTTATTTTATTTTAAAAAAGAATTTCAAAAAGCAACGTGTGAGCATTATTGAATGCAGGAACTCGCCGCTCTGATGGTGGCCGCTTTCATGCCTGCTCACCCATCCTGACTACACATCTGCTTGTGCTCTCCTGCTTACTGCCGGACAGACCACCCTCCATCCTCATCTGCCTGTGCTCTCCTGCTTACTGCCGGACAG
>JAODKF010000040.1:19355509-19368578 GCA_026779585.1 Mormyrus proboscirostris | reverse complement strand
GCTTACTGCCGGACAGACCACCCTCCATCCTCATCTGCCTGTGCTCTCCTGCTTACTGCCGGACAGACCACCCTCCAGCCTCATCTGCCTGTGCTCTCCTGCTTACTGCCGGACAGACCACCCTCCATCCTCATCTGCCTGCCCAGACATCAGTTTCCATCGCTCCACTAGACCTTCCACATTTATACCTGGACTATCCACAAGCCTACTTTATACATGGGGACTTTGGACATCGTCTGCTAGCCCAAGGAGGATGGTAGTGTTTCTTTGCCACTGTCACCTCTGGCTTACACTATTGGTGCAAGGATAATGTAAAGCGCTTTGAGACAATGAAATGTTGTGAACATGCGCTATACAAAAATTAATTGAATTGACCAGAATAATTTACAACCAGATCAAGGTGGTAACATAGCTGGAGACTTCGCTGTGGTCTAGGGCATAACTTTTGATTGAACACTGGGTGATTTGAGGCCCCCACCCATTCATATAATTATATGGGGGGGTTGTATTGGCTGATGCTGATTATTACACACCCCCTCCACTATAATATACAGCTGCAGCTCGGAGTAACATTTCAAGACTCCTTATATAAAACAATGGATTCTGTGTAAGATGACACACTTTCATAATGTGCATGAAAACATCTTGCAGACCTGGTTTTGGATTATTGGATTGATGCGCCTTGTCTAATGATTTGTTTCACATCTGCATATAAATTCTCCGCTCCAGTGTGACCACAGAGTTCTATTTACTCCTGTGAAAAGGTGAAATATACTGGTTTACAGTAAGGGACCCTGCATCAATTTGGCTTGGAGGTTACAGCCGCACATCCCATTAACCTGAAAAAATAGCTGATAAAATATGAATAGACTGTTCTGTGTGCAAATTTTAATTAAATCATCTGCTACGGGACTAAATAAGTAATGAAATGGAAAAACAAACTTTGTGGTTCACTTGTATAATTTTCCAGTATTTTAGTTTTTGTTTTCTCTAGGGATCGGATCTAAGCAGCCAGGTTGTCATCAAGAGACGTGAAAGCATGTGAGATTGGGTGACTCATGTTTCCATCTGTAAGTCCTTACGTAGTGGAAATTCTTAGTAGATGTCTTTCAGTATGTAACAATTTTATAAAATGGAAAACATCAGTAATTTTAATTTCTTCAGTAGGTCTCGATTACTAAAATTGGTAGCACTAGACTTACTGGTGAGAAACATAAAACAATTGATTTGTCCAAAAACGCATGTGGGATACCTACTGGTGTCTACAGGAGTACCCCCCGGTACAGTCTGAACATGAATAAATATTATTAAAGTGTTCATCTTTTGTTCAATTCCTTTTCAGCAAAACCATACAAAACCATAAAAGTGTCTATTTTTTGTTCTAGTGTTTTCCCGAATTACAATAGTCTTGTGAAGATTGCCGCCAGCCCTCGCTCTGTTATTACCGCAAACATAACTGTGAGCTGGCCTTTAACAGCCGTCTTCAGATAAACCAAATTAGGCAAGAAAGCTGTCATTTTCCCAGCACCACTTCACAGAATTTTTTTTGTGTGTATTCTTGGATGTTACGTTCTACAGACATAATTACTGAACCAGAGCTTCCACAGAGCGGCAATTATGAATGCTCACACTGAGAATAAAAACAGAAAATGTATGTAGTCGTGAAAAAATATTTGATTTATAAAAACTGAATTATCATTAGACTGGATTTCAAATGTGTGCTGTAATTGAAGCTCTATTGAGCATAAAACCAAATACAAATGCAATCATATATAAACAGAATTTGGTCAGATTTTGCTCCTAGTAAAACAAAAATACAGCACCCAGCTTAGTCGTTGACTCTTAATACTGATGCAGGCACAGGCTCAAGGCTCAAGGGAAGGAGAGCGAGGTCAGGACTCAAGCTTTGAAACCCCATTGATTATCTCCATTGATCAATAACTAGTGGGGTTTTATGGTATCTCTGCTCTTCACCGCTGTAAGTAAACACATGCTTACATAGGAAACATTGTTTCTGATACTATTTCTGAAGCTGGCTGAGGTCAGCGGGGGGTCGGGATGATTCCAAGACCTCTGAGTGCCAAAGGCCCTAAAAAATGTGGACTGGTCTCGGTTGCAAGCCCAAAATAATGTGCTTTCATGGGGGCCCAAAATCCCCAGCGGCACCGTGGCCCATGGTACCCAATGCAACACTTCCACTGATAATCAGATGGGGGGTCTCACAGTTTTTATGGAGGAATGGTTTTAAAGTCCCACACAAGGGAATAATTCAATACCTCAGTGCCTTATTTAAGCATTAATGGACATATTGGCAATAATACGACAGTTGACAAAATTTTGTATCTGGTCTGTATTCCCATAAACAGTGCAATGTGACCATTATGCTGCACTATGCAAACCCTACGGCCCCAGGCAACTCAAGCAACCATCACTTAGTCATTAACCTTTTTCAACACCTCCCAGTAAATGAAAGCCTTTTCCTGTCAAGGGCTCAGGAAACGGTTCTGGTTGTATGGCTGACAAGGCCAGGCTGAGCTGATGCTATTTTCTATAATGCCCTGGGATGAGACTGATGGATTGATAACAATTGATTAAAAGCTTAGGGAGTAGAGACGACATTGAGATTACACAACCTTATAAACATGCCTCTGGTACCTGTGCCCCCCACCCACCCAGATGGGTGTGCTTGTTTAAGCCGATAGAGGAAATTAAGAGGCTAAGCTTTAACATGAAGATATTAGCTGTTTATTAGCTGTCTGGTAGATCTTTCTAATACAAATATCTCCTAAAACCCATTACCAGTGTTTATGTACATGCAATTCAATAGCCTTGCCTTGGAATCTAAAGACTTTTGACTGAAAGCAAGCAAATGGAAGGGAGTTTAAACCAATTACACCAAGCTTGGATCAAGATAAAGCAGAGGTGAAACATCTGGACGTATCAGGCTAAATTGGACCAAAAAAATTGGACCTTACACTCTCCTGTGAGGGCTTTCTATTATATGTTGGAACATTGCTGGTGGAATTTGCTGCCATTCATGTTGGGTACTGATGGTGGGTCATCAGGTCACTTTCTGTGAGCTCGTGTGACCCACCACTTCACAGATTAACTTGATCGATGTTCTGACCTTCACATTCACTTCACGTTCAGTTGACCAGGACAGCTCTAGCAAGGCAGAAATGTAATGAACTGACTTGTTGGAAAGGTGGCACCCAGTGATGGTGCCAAGGGGAGATTCACTAGCCTCTTCTGTACAATCAACTGTTGTATTTTGCTTGGTTACTTATGGTTATGGTTAGGGCTGGGGGGAGGTTAAGGTTGTCATAGTTAGCGTTAGCATTTTCCCCATAGAGATGAATGAGTGGTCCCCTTAAAAATATGTTTACCCGACGTGTGTGTGTGTGTGTGTGTGTGTGCGTGTGTGTGTGTGTGTGTGTAAGACCCTGAAGCAGTATGTTTTCGCTGCTCACTAAGTATTGTACCTGTCAAAAAAAATCATGATTTATGTATCAAAGCAAACACACAGGCATTTTAATGTTAGTGGAAAAATATGATGATGATGATGATGATGATGATGATGATGATGATGATGATGATGGTGGTGGTGGTGGTGGTGGTGGTGGTGACTATTCCATTCCTGAGCTTAGTCGTGATTAAAATGCCTGCAAAATGTTCAAGCATAGATTTACATTTTACGATAGATAGATAGATAGATAGATAGATAGATACTTTTGTCATTGTACAACAAATTTTTGCAGGAATCCAAACACTGCTCTCACAAGAAGTCATTAAAAACAAGAAGAAACTGAAGTATTACAGTAACTGAGTATAATATAGAAAACTTGACCTATGAACACTAACTGACATAAGACTTCACCCAACACATAACATAATAGACGTAATAAACCATATATGGGACGTGAAACACAATTAATAGTTGAGCTGTTGCACAAAAGTTGCTATATGATATTGATAAAGCCCAGGAAAACTGCAATTGGTAGTGTATACACATTGTGGTATTGCATCCTGTACAAGATGCAGTGATGAAGTGGAAATAATTCTGATGATACTAACATTTTTGTTGAAATAATATCCTGCGTTGTACCATTTTTGAAGGAAAAAGGAAAACTCAGAGAGCTGATGTATCACTTATGCAAAACCTTATGCTGCTGACCTGCTGCAGCCTCATGTCTTCACCTCAACAAAACTGGTCAAAGTCCTTTTAGGTCGGTAAATCATCCCAGGCCTTCGAATGCTATTGAAAGTCTGACTAATTATTTTAAACTGGACAAATGTGGAAAGCTAAGATAAAATGGATTCAGGTCTCCTGAGGTGTTAATTACTATCATCAGGATGGTATAAAGTAGAAATGATAGTGAAGTTTTGCCTGCTGTCTTCTCTTATCTGCTTTCTTCCCCTCTTGTAAGCTACTTTTTGAGATTATCATAATTTACATTTATATATTTCATGTTACTAAATCATCATATGCAAAATTCACCTTGTCGCCTAGTAGGCTTCATCTTGTTGTTTCAAGTAGGGCGCATGTTGTCAATGTTAACCAAATTAAATAAAGCAATCTAAAGGCAATTTAGTTACATTATATCGTGAGGAAAGACCACATTAATCTGGGTAAATGCACAATTGCCCCTCCCCTGACACATTCAACCCTAAAATCAGCTCACATTCCCTATCTTAGGTTAGTTTTTATACATAATTCCCTACTTCAGGCATCAAGTGCCTGGCAGTGATTAGATGTGGCTCATTCGTCATCTTTTCTTCGGTGTCCTGCCACAAGCTGACATAGAGCTGTCATCTGCACACGCAGGATGTCTTCTCGTGTCCCGGGAGCCCAGGACGTTCAGCTTGTTTTGCCTGTTCAGCAGAGGGCCAAGAAAGCATGGTGAGTCCTGCATAAAAATAGATATATTTCACACCAGCTCTGAGTCGCCTCATCCAAGCTGTGGTTAGCAAGGCTTGAAAGGGATTATCAGTGTACAAGCAGATGCCATGTTTTATTTTGAAAATGATTTCATAGTTTTCCTTTTCTCTATACTCCATTGGATTTCTGAGTTTATTTGATACCTAATTCTTTGACATGTAGTGGCGCTTTTCCACTGGCACCAAGAACAGAGTTGTACAGTGCCTGAGCCGTACCGTGAACTGATGTTTTTCCATTGTAAATGACCTGAGCCGTACCTGAGCCGACATGGCTTACTAGCAAAGCCGGAACGTGACCAAACTGAGCTAGTTGCGTCGCCGCCATTTGATTGGTCAAAACACAGGTAGATATCAGTGTTCTGCATATCTGATATGCATGAATAGTCAGAAGGAAAAAGGTACATTCTATATATTACTTGTTAATATAGTATCACACATTATGCATTTGCAATAACTCGGAACTTTCCAACCTCCTTAAAAAAGTACTATGGAACAACTGGATGGATTTCTCATTCAAATTTACACATGCGAAAGCAAATTCTGCCAGCATTTGATACTAATATAATAAATCGTGATGTACGCCGTGTAAACGATGAATAAGTGTTTCTTTGATTTTACGTCATGGTCACTCTCCAAACCAGAAAAAATGCCTTTACCGAGCCGATCCTTCTGCAGCGGAAAACCGCAGAGAAGGAACCGTAACTGTGGTGCCGTAACTGGACACTCTTCGCAGTGTGGCTTGGTTTCTCTCCACCAGTAGAAAAGTGTCATAGGCTTACTTATATTGTGTTGTGCTTTATGTGAATACATTTGCCTTATTTATTCAGTACCCTTTGATATATGTATTTCCTAGTTCATTTGAGTAATCAGCATGGACACTCAGGTTTTGCCGATTTAAATAACCATTCCGTTTTTCCTGAGGCATGGCAGGGTCCCGATGTTCATTAGGGCCTTAGGCTATATTTTTAGACGGCCAATACAGTACATTAATCCGTCCCTGAGTAGCATTCAAAAATTATGGAAGCTCTGAAACTAGGTAACTTTTTAGGAACCAGGATGAAATACAGCAACCAGCAACACTCAGATACTGAAATACAGCAACCAGCAACACTGATAATATTCCTCAACACAGTTTACTAATATGAACCTAGGAATTCAGCAAACCCAGCATAGTCTGGGTGGATGATGCTGAAGCTAACTGAATGCCACATAAATCCAACAAATCTGGTTATTCGAGAAGGTTGACTGGCTAGTGCTATTGTGGGTGCGATCCCTAATGACCCACTAACTCAGGGGGCTTGATGTGTGGGGTAGCATGCCATGGGGGCCTGGTCTGAGTCATTTTGTTCCGGGCCTGGGGAATTATGCAGAATAGACCTATTTTCTTCATATTAGAATTTAGTGATTATCATTGTTGACACACCACAGCACAACAACGAAATGTGTCCTCTGCATTTAACCCATATGTGCCAATGTGACATAGCAGGGGGCAGCTAATTCAGTGCCCGGGGAGCAGTACTTGGGGGCAGTACCTTGGTCAGGGTACCTCAGTGGTGCCTTACTGGTTGGGGAGTCGAACCCATAATCTTTCAATTACGAGTGCGCTCCCCAATCCAGCAAGCCATCACTGCCCAGCACTCCTCATCATATTTACAACCCCTTGTGACGAATGTAAAATGTTCCTATTGCTTGATATACTGCGTACATGCAGTAACACATCTGCCAAATGATTCTTTGATATGTTAGTTCAACACTGCACACTTAGAACATGCTTGAGTTACGTCGGTCTGTAATCCAAAGCACATTTGGGTTTTTCATTCAGTATTCAAAGCTATCAGGACTGAAAAATTGAACATCACAAAAAAACTTCAAGAAACTTGCCCAGGAGAAATCTTTGATTTTTTTTCATTGATTTATATAGTGTTGACAATGAAAGTAGTTCACTGGTTCACTAAGTTAAAAATATGTTCTCCTTGTGACTTTGTTTTTTAACATTCACTTAATAAAGGCATTAAATAATGTGCTTTTTTATGATGTCTAGGTCAGTTTAAGTCTGATACGGCTGGTTTAAGCTAAAGCAGAAAATGTTTTTAATAAGACTAACTTGTCGTTTTAGCAAAAGCGGTGTGCGTTCTCAGGTGGCATGGAGGCACATGAAGCAGCACTATGGCCTCAGTCCTCCAGGGTTAAGCTGATGATAAACAGGGCAATTTTTTGAAAAATATTGCTGACCAATGTTGCTCTGGCACTTTCCCTTTGATATTGGGTTTAAATCCCACCTCTGCTGTGGCCATGTGGAGCTTTCATGTTCTCCTTGTGTTGCATGGGCTACTCTGATGTGAGTTGGCATCTCTAAACTTGATAGGCCACGATTGGCTACGAACTACTGTAGTAGCTTTTACTTAGATTTAAAGGCTCTTCAAATTTGGGCCTCATTTCCAAATCCAGGCCACATTTTCAGTTCTCCCAGGTACTTAGTTTAATAATTACTGATTGTGATTCTGATTGGCTATAGAGGCTTCACACCTGGCTCACTGGTAAAGGAAGGCTGGAAAATCAGCAGGGCTTGGTCTGGACCATTATTTGAATAGCCCTGGACTAAAAGATGGATGATTTTAATTTAAGAAGGATTCAATTTACTCTTATTTGAAACCTTAAAGGAAAAATTCTATGTAAAGATGGATGCAGTAAATTATGATTTATTATATGATATATTGTCATTCATTTTTTTTTCTCAGATGTTGGCAGCTGACGGCTCGTATACGGAGAAAGGGGAATGTTTTGATTTTGGGTGGGTCAGTGGGTAACTCTTCTGTCTCCTGCTTCCAGTGTCAGAGGTGTGAAGCATACTCGCCACACTCGCCGTATGTTATCTTTTTGTAGTGTGGGTTTCCGCTGTGCACTCAGTGTTTCTGTCTGCACAACATGCAATTTTGCAAACGAGCATTTCAGCATTGCCCGTTTGTTTATGTGTGCGCCCAGTCGGGCCGGGTGACATAAACGATATATCGACCCATCATCATATAAAATCTGAATGATAAGAAAATAGGACATGATGATAAATTATTGATAAGGAACTTGATAGCACGCATTGGTTTTCAGACCACGGAAATGAAAGTGATTCCATCAAATCCTGTGGTAGGTTTTAATAACGGACGACCTATTTCCTTCCTCAGAGGAAACTTCAAATGTTGGTGAAGAAAGGAGCAGCTCAGCAGCCACAACATCCTTTAAAAAATGAGATATTATGGATAAACAAAGTAAAAAGACTTTGATGGTGTGGTGACATTTTGGAAATTTAAAGTCGGAGACGCATCAGATCAGGTACTTTAAACTCTGCCGAAAACTTGTGCCAATTAAAAGTGGAAATACAGTGAAATATTGTTTCTCCACTTTATGCATTTCCAGTAGAACATCCATAACACAAGTCCCTACATGTACAGTCACAAACACCAGTAATTACCTTCACTGCCCCAGTTCGTGATAATATCAGATACTTTATTGATCCCCATGGGGAAATTCTCTTTACACCTCCTCAAACTTTTCTTTGTAGGTGAGAGCAAACTGGCCATGAAGGGCAGCCACCCACAGTAGCACACAGAGAACTGTGGGTTAAGGTCCTTAGCTTAAGGAACCCAGGCCAACCTTGAACCAGCAACGTTCCGATCAGACATACACACTTATTCCATTAAACTACACACATCGTTCATGATGCAGTCAGCTGAGCTGGGGGGCAAATCATGAAATACGAGACAAATCGCCTCCCCCACTGGCTAAAAACAGGACACAGCGTTTTACTTTTCATTACAGGATATGTGACAACTCTACCAGCAATGTCAAACTCATTCCCCGCAACAAGCTGCCAGGCAGTCAGACAGAAATTTCAACAAAATGTGTCTGTTTTCTAGCTCTATTCCCAACAGCACATTATAGTCTCCTATTTGGTTCATATGTTTTTTCTATTATCTATTTATTCATCAAAATCAGATTTAATTTTGCAGTCCATTCAATTTCTTGTATTGTTTCAGGTTCTGAATCGTTCAGAGGGGAATTCTAAGAGGGTTTTAAGCAAAAATTGAGCTTTGAAGCAAAGAATTAATGACTTGAATTATATTGTTATAATTATTGAGGTTGACTGGGGGGGGGGGGGGAATGTACGATAAAGTTTTTTGCCATATCGCCTAGCTCCAGTACCTACGGATGGATGGGCATCCAGTGCAGAGTGCCCCCAGCCGTGTGCCCCGTGCTGGCAGGGGCCGTGTGCCCCGTGCTGGCAGGGAGATGCTCCAGGCCCTCCTTCCATGACCTGGTACTGGAAAAGCGAGAGCATGAGAATCGAGGGTTAGGCAACAGCACCCAGGCATCCTTTATTTACGTCCCTCACTAGGCCCCCGAGTAGCATTATTAATTTTCCACTGCATGCATGTCTCTGAGTTTCAATATAAACAATTTAGCAAAGATCAGTTGATTTTAAAGAGCATCCGTAATCACAGCCGTGTGTAGTTCTTGACAAACTCTAGGTTAGCACCACTCCTACTGAAGGAAAAAACATCACATCCTTCTGCTGGCAAATGACATTTTTAAACACATTTGAAGCACACTGCCTAGTAAATGACACGTCAGGAAGAGGTCTTTTCCATTTTGGCTATAAAGGAGAAAGGATACAATATAAGGAGAATAAGCCATCATTGGACCTTATATCTGTGTTGAATTGTTTTCCCAAAGGGAATCATACATTTTTATACCTTCTTATCCCATTAGTAGGATATTCCCAGGAGGGAGTGACTCTGTTTCCCTTGGGGCTTTGAACACACAAACGTTTGCTATTCCCATTTGTTGTTTAAATGCTGTTACGTGCTGGAAAACATTTCCTGACTCACTCCTTCAAAACACCACAAAGTTGCTGAATAGTCAGGTCTGGTGACTGTGAGGGCATGGGCGATGTTCAGCTTCACTTTAATGTCCATTACTGCACTCTGTCAACAGTCTTGTGTTACACAGCACCACCTTCAGGGTACAATGCTTGAACCATTGAGTGAACGTGGTCCTCCGGAATGGTTTGGCAGTCCTTTGCAGTGGTGTACCCATTTAGAATCAATGGGGGGCCTAGAGCATGCTGTGATATTACAGCCCAAACCATCACTGATCCACCCCATGCTGCATGCTGGGTACACAACAGTACAGGTGGTAATCCTCTTTGGGGTATCTCCACACCGCAACTCTCCCAAATGTGGGAGAGGCAGTGAAGGTGGACTCAGGGAACAATACAAGTTTCACATTGTCCACTGCCCAAGATATTGTAGCAGCGGCGGGGAACATGTCCCAGCATGCCCCGCGTGCAGTTGTGAATAGTCCTTGTTGTATCGTTGTTGTTAATGTTAATATTTCCTTATTGTTGCGCATGTGTTTGCCCGTGTCTTGCGTGCACCCGGTCCAATCCTCGTGTGTAATTAGCCTCCGAAAATCTCCCACCGTCTTTATGTCTTACAGTTCGGCGTCTGACAGCCTTGTGTTTCCTGTGTGTATTTGGTTCGGTGCTCATCGGCTGCCTGATGTAGTCCTTTTACAGTAAGGGCAGCCAGTAAAGAGCAAGCGACTGTCCGTCTCTCTCCCCGATCCTGTGATGCCTCGGTGCGAACGGCGACACAATATGCACTGCTGGCACCGTCGAAAGTGACTTTTAGCATTGGCATGAATGACCAAAGGTCTGGCTATAGTTTTTATGAATCATGAATATTGACCCCCATGGAGCTCTCCACAAAAAGTTTCGGTGGAAACAGGACAGTCGAGTGTGCATTTCATTCTAGAGTGAGTTGGGGAACTGTTTTTTTTTTTGTTTACTTTGGGGGGGGTACCCGGACATCCATTTCAGACAACTTCCTCATGCGTCCACGGTTACTCCTATTGGATGTAGTCCATTCTTCATAGCGGCATGCTGATATTACCCTGAACACCCTGCTTCTTGATACACCACCGAACTTGCTGTCCTGATCACAGATGAGCCTGCAAGACAAGCATCAAGAGTCCTTTTTGGAATTCCCATATCCCGTAATGTGTGAATTAGTATTTTACACACAGCTGTGCCATTACTCTGTTAATTCAACTTTGACACACTGCTCTTATTGATAAAAGAGTTCTTTTGATCTGTGGATTGTCTGACCAACTATCTAAACATCCAGCTATGTTCCTAAGTTTGTTTTCTGCTGCCCTGGAAATTAATAAAATATATGCATGTCCTCCAGTCAACATTTTCCCTAATAAAACATTATAGAAATAACCAGCAATTCAGTGTATAATTAAATCTGCTCATTCACAGGTTAAGCCCACCGTTTACACAGTTCTAAACTTGACAACTGATTTATGAGTCCAATAAAATGTTCGCTCTGTGAAATACTGGCAGTCAATTAGATGTTTCATTAAAGAATTTGATGGGTGTGTCACAGGTCCAAACACATGGCTCATTACCCTCAGGTTGTTTACCTACTTATCTTTAGTGATCCTTAATGATCTATACCTCCAAAAGTAACCATAATCTTCCCTTAGGAAATATACCAGAGCATTGTATCATCCATGGATTAAGCCTCCACATGACCACTTTGGATTAATGTGCTTGGGATATTTTACACATTTAATGTGAAAGGAATATACCTGCCAGACGCTTACATTTAGGCTCTCATACCACAACATTGCCCATGTAGATACACAACTGTTGACAGTCAATATACTAGGCCTCAAACAGCATGGGAAAATGGAAAAAACAGCCTTACTACACAGATGCCGAGGAAGTGTGCAGGAGTTAGTCAGAACCATCCATCAGCATAAGTGATCACATCACTTTTCCACATATCAGAATACAATCTGAGCCACAGTGGATGAAAATGTATTTCACTTCCAAAATGATTCAAAGCAGGAACTGAGATTCTTGCTAATCAATGTCAGGTCTCCAAATTAACCCAGGTGCCAAAGATTGCTTGTTTGACCGAAGACCACCCAGATGACAAATAGGACAGCTTTCTAGAGAGAAAGCATGCAGACAATACCATTCTAAGAACCCGCCATACCAATAAATCACAACCAACCACAGGCTGCCTATTACTAGCAAAACCTCCGTAAGCAAGAACTCTGGATGTGGGCACCCAACGTATGCCAGTGAGTCATCCACATAGCAGGCATAGCCATCAGTACTTAGCTTGGACTGCAATAGGAACCTACTTCCAGAAGCAAAGCCAGCATGCACCACTGGAGCAGTTGGAGGTTGGCGGGCCTTACAAGGACAGTGACGCATCAATACCAATGCACTGGCCCAGAAATTTGAACCAACCTTAATCAGAAGGTCAAGCCAGCCCAAAACATGCCATACAGATCTTGTGGGGCAGGTGTGCCATGTAAAATGGAGCAGCCAACCCCAGACAGATGTTTAGGCATATGATACACCAATGATGCTTCAGCCTTTAACATGAAGGGTCAGCATTAACCCCCATGCTGAAGCTGGGCTGTGGTTTACAGCCAGTAAACAAGATACTAGGGAAAGCAGCATTTGCTTTGTCACTTGACCATCCACACTGCCTCATCAGGACTGGGTCCTGAGCCCCATACAGCAAGGGGCTTCCCTTCCCCCCCCCCATCCTTGCTTCCCATTCCAAGTGCAGGATGGTCCAGAGTCACCCAAGGAAATAATGTCTCCCCCCCAATCACAGTCCATAGGCAGTAAAGAATGTGTAGAAACCTTTAAGACATTTAGCAGGCAAGAGACATTTGCATCATTTAAAATACTAGTGCTTTATTCTGGCACAAGAGAGTGCCTTTAGATTCCAACATAGCAGCCACATTAGGGGGAAATGGCATGACAAGCAGCACAGAACACCAGGCAAGTTGTTGCTCCTTCCATCCTGGGACCATCCACAGCTTGGCACATTAGGGCAGTAGGTACCTATCCCTTCAGCATATACAGCTGTCCAGCCATGGGAGGACCCTGTTGGATAGCAATGGGGCCCAGAACACCTGTGCCTTGAGCACCTGCAAGGGCAAGGAGGGTGCCTCAGTCACACCAACATAGGCCACATGGGCATATTCTGGGTGAAGCCAAGCATACCTGCTACACCTGCAAGCCCACAGCTGGTGTCACAGCAGC
>JAODKF010000040.1:19339260-19351272 GCA_026779585.1 Mormyrus proboscirostris | reverse complement strand
CAGCTGCCAGACCTGTTCTGATTTGTCAGTATGGAATCCTCACCATTCAGCGTTAATCAAACACTGCTTGGGCTCTAGCGACTGAAATTCATCTTTCTACCAGCAGTTATCAGTTTGATGCTCCCATGCTGTCATTTCACAGAGCACACATACATAGCATATACGTATAAATTTTAGTGGTGATTTTTGGATTCAAGGTAATTCAAGGCCACAAGTGTGAAAAAGAACAGCTCAGTACAGCAGAGACTTGGAGGTAAATCACCCCAGAATTTCAGAGCTCATCCACTTTTGAAGTTTTGGAGACTTAAGGAGATCTTACATAAAATTACACATGTACATGTACATGTTTGAAATGAGTGGCACTAAAATATTTTGTAAAGCACATATGTGATTTGTAGGGGGTTTGTGAAGAAGAAAGTTTTCCAAATGATATTTTTTGTTATGGCCCTACATCTTGCTCATGTTATGTTCTTTAACATTTCTGGTAATACTTTACTTTTAGGGGTGCAAATAATGTGGCATTACACCATTACTTATGTACTAATTAAAGTCTGTTACATTCTGATTGTGCAATAATTCACCACCTGAAGCTAAGTAGGTCTGGCCAGTACTTGGATGGGGGACCAGCTGGGAAAGCCCGATTTACTGCAGGAAGAGGTGCTGGTGTGTCCAACAGGTTAGTTCTTCCTGTGTTTTGTGTGGATCCTAATGCCCCAGTGCAGTGATAGGAACAGAATGCTGTAAAAATGGTTCTGTGAGATTCGTTTGGAGCTAGTGGATGCAAAAATGTGAACTGTCTGGGGTCCCCAAGGACTGGATTGGAAAACATAGCTGTAGACCTTCAGTAAAGGTGACAGCAACTGCCTGATACAAAATATTACCATTGAAAAGTACACCATGGAGGTAATTACTGTAGTTTTCAATGCGAATAATATATTTACTCTATTTTATTTTCTTTTATTGGGTTTTTTTCCCCCAAGTTGTTATTTTATTGCTTTTTTCTGTTTGTGTTCAGTTCAAATGGATTATTTCCTGTCACACAGGCTGGTGACTGGTGAGCTGCTGCAATTTGAATTACCCATTTCCTTTAATTTGCTTTGGAACTTAATTTGCGGGTACAGTAGACTGTGTGCTACTGTAACAATTTCCAGTCTTTTTGTTTTTTGTTTTGACTGCATTTTTCTCTTTTTAATACCATCCATTATTAATGGTTATATTGTTCTGTTTTTTTTTTTTTTTCTAAATGAAATAATTTGTAGTTGGGTAGCGATTTCTTGCAGCTGCTGCGTCTAGGTGAGATCCATTGCAGTGATCCATGATTGATCAAAGCACCTATGGATAAAACGCTGCCTCCCTCATTTTTCATGTGAGGGTGGACTGGCTCAAAGCCAAACCAGTTTGACAAATAGCACAGCCCTGTGATGGATAGTATACTGTTTACAAAACAGAAGAGCCTCGCAAAAAATCAAGACCTCGCCACACTCAGAGAAAAAACCCGTATTTTAATGCCAATGTTTTGTCTCTTTGTTAAATTTAACTTTGGCAGCTTGATTAGTGTCAGGAAGGACAGCTGCACTATCCCACAGGAAGTTGCATAACCAGAGATGTTTCTGCAAGAATTTGTGGCAGTGGAAACTCTTAAAGCATAAATATGTAGATATATTGACAATTTATTTTTTTGATGGCATGGCTTACATGCAATTTTTATATACAGCACTAGAAAAAATTAAGATATCACTCGATATTCTTTTAAAAATCTGCATTTTCAAATCTTGCTTTAATCCTGGCTCTGCTGGCAGAAGGCTACACTGAGAGACAGGCTGCTTCCTGGTTCAAGGTTTCTAAGACAGAAGTACACAAGAACAAGGTGAAGCAGGAGATACTGGCAGGGCAGAAGTGACTTTCTAATGCCAGAGATGACCGTCAGTTATTCCAGCAGTGCGTCATGAATCGGAGGATGACCTCAAGTGACCTTCAAAAAGGAATGGGAAACATACGCGTCAATCGAGAAATGAGTAAAACTGAAAATTTTACTGTGGTCTCTTAATATTTTCCAGAGCTGAACATATAATTCTTCAATTTTAAATAAATGCAGGCGAAAACCATTCCAGTCAGGGATTAAAGGCAGCTGGGGAAAAAAATCCACTGTCTTCTTGTGGCCTAGTGAATATGTGTATGTACACAACCTTATCCATTGGTTGGCTCCAAGAGTCAGGGGTGACTTGCACTACTACTGGGACCTGAAATTTACGAATGAGTTGTGGACAGCGGCAATCCATTACACATCACAGCTGTGCCAGATAATTTACCTGCCTGATATTGTATTTCATCTGGGGAAAAAAAAAGTCTCTCTGGGTGAGAAATGGCGCTATCATGTTTCTAAACAGCAGGGGTCACCCTCATTACTACCACAAATTAATTAAAGCTGCTAATGGCAGAGGCATTTTATTATTATAAGGACCCCTATATTAATTTAACATATATATGCAATGTCAATGTGGGGTGGGATCCAGATGGATGGGAGACCACAGGAATACATGTGAGCTAGATCTAGACAAATTGCAAGTCCTAAAAATGTTCTCTGCGGCTCTCTGCCGCATCAACGCAGGCACGGTGTTTTACTGCGTCGCGAGATCTCTGCTGAGCTGCCAAAATTAATGAGTTACCCTATTTGTCATGAAGAGAGGACTTTGCTTGTATCTGTTGATGGATGCTCCTATAAATGTCTGGCCCCTGAGACTGCATGATGTGTTTTACTAGATGACCTACAGTGTCCCTGTGTCTGGTGTCATCCAAGCAAGTTTATTCCTTCTCCTTGATCTTAGTTCTCTCAAAAATAAAGGCCTCCAAGGTGAACTCTCCCAGATAAACTGCTATAACTTCAGGCAACAGATTGCCTGCAAGTATTTTATATTTCCAGTCAAATTATGTTTTATGAGGGTTTGCAAGACTGAATTAAAGGTTTTAAGATTAAAGGTAATTAACGTATTTGTATTTTGCACATTATTGAATACATGTGACAGTAAAATAAAAATTAAATATGCAATGTGCTCACATTTTTAACATTGTTAATTGCTTATTGTAATAGATAGAGAGGGTGTTAATGTGCTAATGCTTATGGGGCAGGTGTGGTTGGGGGGGGGGGTGTTGCTCTCCTGCTTTCTTTTTGGTTTATTCGGCAAAAAACCTATTTCTACACTTGTTTATCTTGGAAGGGTGTTCACACATTCTATCTTCCAGATTCCCTTGGTTCTGTTCAAGATTCCAAAGACGCCAAGTACTGTATTGTTCTCTTCTACACCATCCTGTTGCATAGCCCTTCTTGATATATGTAAGAGAAGGAAATTGTGTTTATGATGGAAACATGCATCCAACTGATGCCATGCCCTGCCCATCCGTCCCTCCTGTTTCCTCCCTAGTGTGGCCCTAACGAGCCACACCTGTTAATCATTTTGTGTTTCCTCTCATTTACACCCTTGTGTGAACCACTCCAGCTGCCTCTACTGTGCTCCATTGTCAGTCTTGTATATATGTCCTTCCCAGTTGTGTGCCAAAAGTGTTTCCCCTGTGCTAGTGCTCCTGTTTTGACCCCCTCATGGTTGGATTTGTTAACGAAGCTCTTTTGTTCCCCCTACTTCCACCCTTGCCTCCTTCATTATCCAGCTGTGACACCTGATTGGATAAATTTTTTCTAGTATTATCATATCCCTTCTTCAAATTAAAGATATCAGACAAGGATGTTCAGCAATATGAATTGATCAACCGAGAAAACAACTTTTATTTGTTGATCGACTGTTGGTCCTTGAGGACCAGATTGGGGAACGCTACCCTAGGGTCGTTACTATGGCAAATGCTGATTTACATTTGATCAACATGAGATTTTTTTTTTTTTACCACATACACAGGAACATAACCTACCTATTTTTATTTCTCAACACATTCTTCCACAGAGAGAGATGAGTCTTGCCATGGACATATTTGATATTATATATCAGACAGGATGATGGTCCCAGCCTGTTCCTTGTATGCTTTCTGGGATCATCATGACCCTGTTAAGTCATTAGGGAAGATGTATGGATGTTCTATGTATATTACATTTAGCTACAGTACACAGTAGTAATATACACAACCAAAGCAAGCTTTATGTTCAATCCTCCCAGCCACACACATTAAAACAGTCTTTCCCATCTGAAAATATTAATCCAGGTGTTTAGTCACTTTGCCTGCTGGGTAATTACTACAGTATCATTAGTCATAATCTGGAATGTGAGTACCTCACTCTAATCAGGCTTCTTCCAATTTTCTGTACTGCTGGCCCCAGTGAATACCTCAAATGTTTGTTTTTTCATTGTTATTTATTTGTCATATTATAATTAATGAGCATTTGCATTGCACAGAAATACATAGAAATAATGGAAGTTTGTAATTAATTGGCTTTTTTTTAGTTTTAAGTAGCACTGCTGAAAAACCTTTTAAGTGATATTTAGAAATACAATAAATTAATATCAATTCCACCGTTAATGAACTCGTGTACCGTTGATCTGAATGAGCATTGTATTTCTGGGTTATGTTACAGCAAATATATATCAGTTTCTTAGAAATGATGCCTGGTCACACATACACTGTATGGCTAAAAGTATGTGGGCACAATTAATCAGAGGAATTATCTGTGTAAAACACACCCACTGGTGACACAGGTGTAACATTAAGCATACATAAATGCAATCTCCTGTAACTAACATTGTCAGCAGAATGGGTAGTTGTCGTACAGGAGAGATTAGTGACTTTCCATTTGGCACCATCACTGGACACCAGCTTTCCAACAAATCAGTTTTCCACATTTCTGCCCTGCTACAGGTGCCCAGGTCAAACAGAAGCAAAGTGATTGTGCATAACAAAACAATCTGGGAACTAGTTCAGTTGTGAAGTGGTCAGCCACACAAGCTTGCAGAAAAAGACTCGATCACCGGACATCAGTATCCAGGTGATTCTCATGAAACCTCATTTCTGAAACCTCTACAAAGGTGTCCATTTAATGTTCATATAATAGATCAAAAAGTACAGTCGTTGTTGGCTTTTTAATACATGTTTAGAATCAATATGTTGTGTTCCTTCAGGTTTGCCATATCATTTAAAAAATAAATCAAGTTTCAGTGAAACACAAAAAAATATTAGGTTGTAGATTCCAGATGGTGTGAGAAATCAGTCAAAATCAAATAAAAATGTAAATTAAAAAATCTGCGTTTGAAGTAACTGAGCATGACTGTTAATAAGCAATTTTTTAAAACGGTTGTTTTCAGATTGTTGCGGTAATGAGATTTTTAAGGACTTGTTTTGGGAAATGTTAAAAAACACGCAAAATTTTCTGTAAATGATTTTAAATGTACCCTTACAAACACTTCACCTGGTTATTAATGGCTAAAAAAGAAATTTGTTGATGCAAGCCGTTTTACATACTTCATTTTTGAAATTTTAGAAACTAAGATTTTGTGAGAATGACCCACCCAACATGAATGACAGCAAATCCAGCAATGTTATAGCATCTAATGGAAAGTTTTCCCTAGAAAAGTAGAGGCTATGATAGCAACAACCTTGCTGAAAAAAAAGCACAGACCAGCAAAGCTGCTTACCAGCATGACCAGCATAATGCATGCTAGTTGCACCAGCATATGTTGTGTTTTGGTGCTGGTGGACCAGCTTCATGAAGCTATGCTGGTTAACCAGCACTAAGCAGCACCAAACCAGCACCCAGCATAAACAAACACGGAAATCATGCCAGTCCACACCATTGTTTTACAGCAGGGAATGAACTGTCCGACTTCATATTAATACCCATGATTTCTGAATGATATGTTGGGCAAGCTGGTGTCCACATAGTTTTGGCCATGTAGTGTAATTTAATACTTTGTATACTGCCTCGGTGTGATGTACCCAAAGCAAGACAACATCACAGGTCACCTGGAAGCAAAAATGGCACAACTCCCAAACATTCACAGTATGAAATAATGTAAATATGTATTAAATATGTGATGTTAAGTATGAGATTATTGTGAAGTAAATGGGTTTAAGGCAACAGAGAAACAACATCTCAGTGGGCTGGTTACCTTGAAACAAGACCTGGAGGGCTTCAATGTCCACTATCTGCTGGAGCCTCCACGCATGCTAAACAAATTCAGAATGTTGGTCTAAATCGTAAATGAAGAGCAATGCTGTTTACTTCTGGGCAGCAGGCCTTTTCGTGGCACTGCTCCATCTTCTCTATGGGTCGAGGTTTGTTCCAAGACCTGCAGCTTATGCCAAACTGTTGTGCATGGTGCTTGGGGGAGCTGTGACATGTACCCTGGATTGCCAGTAAGGAGGCAAGTGCGCGCCTTCAGGAACTGTGGGGAAATGGCCAAAATCAAGGAGAGTGGGCACATGACAATAACCACAGCAAGCTCTCTGGGATAGTTGTTTGACAGTTTGTACAAAACCCAAAACTCCTAAATAAATCACAGTAACCCCAGACTATACTTGGTTTCTTCTCAAAGCTTTTATATTAAGTCTACTATAGAATTTCCTTTCTGTTTTTGCAGATACTGTTGTTCTATTATTCTTAAAATGAAAGGCCGATATGGACTCTTAGCACTGGATAGTTATATTTTTAGACTCTGCTCATGTTTTTAGGGCATGTATATTAAAATGTTCGAGCAGAACACTGCTGTCACAGCATATTCACCTCTGAGCACTGGGTTAGCTTATTAGACTGTGCTTTGTTCAAATATTTAAAATGCTTTATCGTCTGATTTATTAACGGAAAATAAAAAAATAAAAGAACTTTCTTTTGGTTTAGCCCTATAGCCATTAGCTAACCCTTAGAGCATGACAGAATACCGTGAAATCCTCTCTTACTTTGTGGAATATGACGGGAACCTAATATTGTGTTTGTTTTCTACACAAGTCCTGGTCCCTCATTTTAGAACTAGCTGTGCAAACACAGTGCAAACCCTTGACAACATGCCCACTGCTGTAGTGCACTGACAACAGCCAGCTTCAAACCATGAGTCACTTCCTCCCTGTACAGATCATCCTTATTATTAGGTCATCCCCGAAACCGTTGCTGTAGCCTCTTTCACTTTCCATATGGAAGCTAAATTGTCAATAATTATTAGATACAGGGTAAGTGACCTTATTGCTATGGAAACCTGATTGCTGGGAGATGTGCAGTGAGGATTGTGCCGTCGGGGGCATCGGCTGCCTGTTCTATAGTATAATGCTGATATGTATCATTCATCCTGAACCCTCTCACCACTGTCAAGCTGCTGAAAAAAACCACACCGGCTTCTCCGTGCTTCTTGCCCTTCCTGTGCGATGGATGCGTTCCATGCAACACAGTATTGGCATTTCTTTGTGACAACCTACACATCTCTAACAAATGTATAAAATACTTTTTAAGCACAATCATGTCCCACAGAGTAATGAGATGCCATGACTGCCTGAGGACGCCTACATATCGGAGAGTGGTGTTGCTTTATGAAATCCAAAAATGCAGCTGTTTGTATAGTTATTCCTTATAATCCAAGGTTACCAAATTCTGGGAAGGATACCCAGTGGTAGCTAATGGCTCAAAACTTGAGCAGATAAGAAGATAATACATTTTACAATATTTCAAAAGTGATTTTTTTTCCAAAGAAGATGGAATATGTGTTTTTACGTGACAAATTTTAGTATTGAGTTATTTCAATTACTTGTTTCATAATTTAATCTCAGAAATAGTGGATGTACTGGTTCCTTGGTGCTGTGGTCCAGCCGCCAAGTGAGGATATCGCACTTCTCCAACGATATATCAAGGCATGTCAATTCAAGAATTCTGCATCAAAAATGAAAACTTATTTTAGAGTAGCTTGTATAAGCAGAAAGACAGCATTTCTTCACACCAAAGGGAGACAGAGTACCGCACAGTGTAAGATACATGGAAATACCTTGGATCTGGGGACTGGTGACTGGCAGTGGTGATTCAATCGTTTTCTCGTGTCTCCAGGAATATGTGAGAACGGTAGACGTGTTGAGGTACTCCTGAGCTGGTACACACCGAACAGAAGTGAGCACTCTGTGTATATCTACCAAGAGCAACAGGGAATGAATGTCTTTTACTGTAAGCTTTCGTGAGACGACAGTACTCAGATACAGCAGCACTGGAGCAAGACATCAGCAATACAGTCACTCAGAGAAAGGGACGTTTGACTGTCAGCTGAGGTGCGATGTGAGGTGACTGGACCCTCTCTGTCCTGAGGGTTCCCTCTGGTTCTATGCTGTGACAGATTGCCTGACAGCTGTTGTGGTCTTTGACAGAATGTTCCAGTGCTGCATGTCACCCATGCTGCGTGTCATTCACGATCAGCTCACGTCTCTTGTGACTTTTGAACTTTGAATGGCGCCAAAGTGAACTAGAACTTGCTAGATGTTTATAAATTCAAATTGAAGTGTTACTATATCTGGAGCTATTAAGAGAAAAATATTCATAATGTAGAATAACTGTAAGACTTGCGTCAGCATCTAGTTGTGATTGGCAGCCCATCCAGGGTCAGCTCACGGGTCACTGAGAGCCCGTACTGCGTAAGGTATGATGGAACTTGGATTGCTGGATGATTGAAAAATGGAAGGTAACTTATGGAAAGTTTCTTATTAGAAGAATAGATACATTTCTTTAAACAAAGGTTTCCCAATTCCAGTCCTAGAGGGCCAGATTGCAAGACAGTTTGCGAATTTTCCTGCAGGGAAATCTGCAAAGTGTGCGGCTGGGTCTCCAGGACTGAACTTGGGGAACCTTGGTTTAAACAAAGCATGGAGGGATTTCATGAGTGCATTTGAGCTGGAGCCTTACTGCTACAGTATGTGTGAGTTAGGACAGGATCTCATTCTGAGTACTTCAATGGCTAATGGATACAGTAGCTGATGGAAACAAGGTGCTCACCCTGACTCCTGTATCTGTCTGTGGGCTTTTTATTATGGCTGAACTGATATATCGACTCGGTGATAAAATCGACCAGCATTAAGGTGAATTTATTGCTTTGAAGGAAAACCTGGCGATAAAGCACTGATGATGTCTCCTTAAACATTTATGATGAGAAAAGGGGCCGTGCCTCTCACCAGAGAAGATGTAGGGAAGCAGTGCTTCCTGCCTCAGAACTTACAACTTTTAGCCTGGGTCATTTAGCATGTTAACGATTGACGGGGAAACATTTTGTATTTTACTGTACAAAAATTTTGGACAAAATTTTTTTTGTTAAGAAACAAAATTTCTTTGTAAGCTGCTTTTATGTTTCTCTTTTCTGAGGGTTTTTAATTTGCTTTTAAGTTTTTAGTTTTAAGTTTCAAGGGTCTACAATGGGGTGGCGGCCTTGGTTATTACCTGCCTAGTGCTTGTAGCTTCTGGGATAGGCTCTGGACCCTCATGAACCTGCATAGGGAAGGACATTATTGATGGATGGATGGATGGATGGATGGATGGTTAGTTGGGTTGATGGGTGATGGACGTTTTAAAGGTGTAAGGTGGTTTGATTATTCTGTTATTCTATATGCTGTTTGAATGTGGAAAAACTGGTGATCTCCATGAGTATAGCTATTAAAACTTTTGGAGTCTGTTTAGTTTTTAAAAACTAAATTTACGTAAGTTCATATTGCCGGTTATTAGAATTTTTAGAAACTTAAGAATTCCTCAAAACCATGTATCATGTCTGAGACAAATTTCTCATTCTTTTTAACACCAGGGTTGCTGCAGGCATAGTATGTCAATAAGTCAATAAGGATAAAATAAATATATTAAGGGCATATCACGTACCCATTGTTCAGAATAGGGAGCAGATTGACTTCTGAAGCTGGATGTAGACACTGCTAATCAGTTCCAGTGTCTGTTCCTCACAACAGCGTCAAAATCGGTCCCACACCATTAAAAACGTTTTGGAGATACGTGTGGCAACTGGACTTCAGTGGAGCCAGCTGGTGTGTGGAAACGCTACGTAAAAAGGTGTAAAATCTATGTGATATTTTATGTAATATTTTTTTCAGAATATGTTGGCCAAATAGCTGTTGTTTCCAAAAGCTTAATTATTTTTAAATGTGGAGGGTGACAAAGCGTCAGCCGTCATGGAGACCCCCTTGAGTTCCTCCCTTCTTTAAATCACACCTCTGTCTTCGAGCTTGGGGTTGATGTCTTTGAGTTAGTCTATATACAGGTGCGCTTATTTAGCATAATCCAGTCTCCTTCTTACCATTTGTCTCATCATTTTATCCTATAGGGATGGATACATAGATAGATGGATGGATGGATGGATTTTATTGATCACTAATTCAAATTCTTTTATTACGGCAACTAATATAAATTACAAACGCACGAACATAAATTACACAATACTATGGAGGCCCTGAAGGGACCTGTGCCAAAAAATTAAATGTTCTTACTTTCCCGTGTGCAGGAGATACTTCCTTAAGTATAGGAAGAGTTTAAGAAAAAAGAAATTTTCAGACAGAAGGGAACAGATTTTTAAACAATGACTTCTTTTTTTTTAATTTGTCTCTTGGCCTCCAGTGTGTCTGCCTGTTCGCAGGGGATTGCTACTGAAACCTGGTGGCTATATTTATTGATTTTTCTCCTCCCAGAGCTTTTTTTCCAGTTGGTATCAGGCGTTTTAAAGTGGCTGTGGTAAGTTGGGAGGGAACACTTGGCTTGTCACACATCTGATTTTTAGATTGAAATCTGCTGGAAGTGGACAGGGCAACGTCTCCGAATTCTCATTAAGGCATCATAAAACTTGTTTCTATTGGTGGAGATGGGTTAGGGGTGTCATGTGATGGGCAAAGTGCAGAACTGGCAGGCTTCAGAAGACATTCTCAGCAAGAAGCAGACATTGTGAAGCCAATCACAGCCCACATCAGGCTACATCCAGGGTGCCCTTGAACAATGATGTAAGTATTTTCCTATGTATTGCCAAAAGTACTTAATAACTGTTTCTCTTAATCCTGGATAATGCCCAAATATGTCATTCTACACTAAAGTTCTATGTACAGTCCATTCTCTAAATGTTTCCGTAAGTGAAATTTGTAGGTGGTGGAAAAATACTAAAACAGTTCATGATAATAATAATAAAAATAATAATAATAATACAATGAACTACATATGGTACCGTACTGTAAAACAAGCCAACAAATCACCGAAGCCATGCAGTATTTACATGAGCGACACAAAGTAGTGCGTAAGTTCATTATTACGAACTGTTGTGTTTAACACGAATTTTAAATGCAACAGACTTATGGCAGTCCAGTCTTAAGTAGGAGCTTAAGTAGGATTGACGCGAAAACGGGCACAGTACAGAAACCACCTGAGGTTTAATCTGCGCTGCCGGGATGAGGAAGTTATACCGGCCAGTCTGAACATTAAAAACCCGATTCCAACCAGAAACGCGGAGAGAATGATCAGGAAAGTACGGAGGACGCTGGTAAAGGAACGAATACGGTGTACAATGGACAAACTCAAAAATTTAAACAGCGAACTGGAAAGGGGGACAGAAATTTTCATACGCCGATATTCACAGAATGAAGACATGGAAACAGCAATACATAAATCTTTGGCAGATATACACGAGCAGGAATTCACCAAGACAAAAACCCGGCAAATCAAGAAACTGGATGGACTCATCGCACGGAAAAGGAAGGCAGAACAGGAGCACAGGCACTGCGATGACAGATGGATCTACAACATGTCAAGGTACAAACTTTCACAAGTAGAACGCAGTGTTTTAGGAAAAGGACTCAACTTCGCCATTACACCTAGAAAAATACCGCATGAAGAATTCATACTGGCAACTGAATTAGCATGTGAAAAAATACAAGACCAGGGACAAAAAGCAGCACTAAGAAATGCAATAGCTGGCATACTGAAAACAGCAAAATTACCAGTTAGTAACATCACAAAACAGGAAGCCAAAGCCATAACAGCATTAGCAAAAAATAAAGACATAACAATCCTCCCAGCAG
>JAODKF010000040.1:19277064-19307695 GCA_026779585.1 Mormyrus proboscirostris | reverse complement strand
GTCCAGCTCCTGTCCAATTCCGCTGTCAGCCACCCGGACACTCGCGTCCGAGCCAGGGGGCAGAGAGGCTGCAAGGGCATACCTTTCTTTTCAGGACGAGGTGTTCATAGAAACATGGGCTCAAAAGGCTTGCAGTAAAGAAAAAATGTTATTGTAAGCTTTGTCAGAAGTCTGAAACCCTTGCTTGTGAAAGAGAAATGGAAAATTGAAAAAAACATGAATATTTGTTAGGCTTTTTAAACATACAAGGCCTTGACTTTTTCATGCAGCCTCTTAGAGGTGCTTAAAAATAACACTATCCCCAAATTTCTGGTTGTTTTTTTTTTTTTGCAATGTCCACAACGATATGCACAAATTCAGTTCTGCTAAGCTGCAACTACAACACATCAGGGCAGATCACCTCTCAACCAGTTATACTGTTAGGCTGAAAGTCAGTGAAGTTGTTATAGAGAATACATATTAGGGAGTTTTTAATGTTTTTCGACTGCAACATTTGACAATTACTTCCTATAATGTCATAGTTGTTTTCTTAAAAGAAGCAAACAAGTTTTCCTTTTTGAGATATAGTTCTTTATGGACAATTGTGTGCATGGAAGCTGTGTTGATCCCTCTCATGGTAGCAGTCGATGAATGCATACAGGAGTGATATTCCTCCAGACCAGGGAGCTTATTTTAAAAAAATGTTTCTACATTCTTGCAGGAGAGGAAATGTTCATACAAAAATTCAATGTTCATATGAACAGCAAGTCTAAAATCTTGCTCAAACCAGGATATACGTTGTACAATCTCACGCATTTCCTATGTTGGCAGTGAAAATTATATGGAGCGAGATCAGTGCCAAATATACGAGAGTGCAGATGCATAGCTAAACTGAGCAAAACGGACACTACGAGCACGTGCTGCGCCTTTGAAACGCAGATACAGTAAGAGCGCTCGATTCAGCATTTTTTGTGCGCTTAGTTTTCTGCTTGCTTTTGAAATACCTGCCTGCTTCGCAATTTTCTGACCGTTTTGTAATTTAAACAGGAAATTACTTCAGGGATTCAAGGCGTGGTAGCTGCTTTCCGAGACTGATTGAAAGCGCGCAAAAGGGTGTGGCTGCAGAACGTGCACTGTCAGTCATGCTAAGCTGACAGTGCAACCGGGTAGGTGAGTGCTAATAAAGTGTAAAAATGGTACGTTTTCGAGTTACAGTCTTGCCAATTATGAACGATATGAAATATTCTTAATCTGGCCTTTGTTGGTTTAATAAAATGTTAGATTTTAAATACCAGATTAAGTTAATCAAGCTAAATGCTCGATGTTATTCTTGTAAGTATCAGCATTGTGGCTGTGGTAGCAAGGCGTTGCTTGGTTTAGCTATGCATCTGCGCTCTCATATATTTGGCACTGATCTCACTCCATAAAATTAGCTAAATTTATATATAAATGTGCAAATCCTATGTTTGAAATGCCATGTCCATAACAATGGAGGCAGCGACCAGAGGGAAGAAACAAAACTTTTCTGATTGTGAATTGCGGACTTTATTGTCCAAGGTGGAGAAATACCAAACCTGTTTCTGTTTGGTAATTATTTTGCTGGTGTGACAAATCAAAAAAAAAAGAATGTCAGCATGTGACTGCTGCTGTTAATGCGGTCGACACATCAAGCCAGACAATGACAGAAATATACTTTTTTTAAATGGGCAGACCACAAATTTGAGGCAAAAAAAGCATATTGCCACACACCGGTGCAGTGTGTCAACCACTGATGGGGGATCCTTGGCAGGGACTGTCTCTGATTTGGATGCCCGGTTGGGTGCAATAATTGGAGAGACATCCCTGTCGGGAATCATCGTTCATGGCTATACAGATGCAGCATGGGACACATACCCCATGAAGTCAGATAAAGTTCCTGAGGGAAATACAAATGTAAATGATGTCTATTGTGAAAATCATTTTATTAATATATGCAATGACCGAGATGCCTGAGGGTGAGACCGGAAAAAGCAGGCCAGCACCTGGCCCTGCAGCTCTCATCCTGTAATGCACTTTTACCTTACCTGGGTGAGTTTGCACAAACACCATCATGGACCTATAAAGACAGACCTTCGAAGAGCCCAGGACCATGACCTCAGACTTAGATGGAATCAAAGAGGCTTTGGATGAGATGTGTGCTTTATTAAAAGGATCAGCTAAAAAGTATTCCTGCGCCTGTGTTGTACTTTTTTTGCATACATGCTTCCTCTGTCTCACAGCAGAAAGGTTAGCTGGTTTAGGTCGGGGCTCAGCAATGATATCATCCACTTCGACATTTAGCAGTTTAGGGCGAGGCAGATGGTGTTGGTGGGGTATTTTTTGAAGGACGCAGCATGCTACTGTGATGTTGCACACATCTGCTGAGTGGTATAACAGAAAGCCACCCAACCTGTCCAAACACGCCTACCTATTTTTCAAACAGCCTATGGTGTGATTCACTGCTGGATGTGCCATTCCATGTGCCCCATTGAACCGGCATTCCTCTTCTCTGCATGGGTGGCGATATGGGGTCAATAGCCAGCACTTTAGTGGGTATGCACTGTATCCTGTGAGTGGCACATGGATATATTAGTTGAAAGACACCTCATTTTTGTGTATTTTTTTGACCCCACTACATAGCACTCGGTGTAATTTGGGGTATGCATTGAGCCCTTTTTGGAAGTGCACCATCTAGTGGGGACAGAGAATATAGCAAATGGTTCATGAAGCTTCATTTGAGCATTACTACCTTATATTATACAAAAACTCTGGCATACCTCATTGCATACATGAGAATATTCAACTTACCAGTCAGTCACCTTCCATCCTACACTGCTGTTTTGTAAAATAAAAGCATCTTGTGTAGATCCAGACCAACATGCAACAACTTTTGTTAACACCATATTGACATCATAGATGAGTTGCACATTGATGGAATGAAACTGATTTCTCTTCATAAAAGCAGCTTCATTTTCCAATAGTGCTTTTATTGCAATGTGCAGATGTCAGTAGTGACGACCACATTAGGAAAGTCGGAAATTGCTGCCAGTTGCATTTTAATGCTTGTCTGTACATCCATGCCACAGGGAAACTTAATATACCATCTTGACAGTCAGTTTATGCCAGTCAGTACTTGAGGAATAATGAAACTTAGTCTGGGCTGGGATAGGCTATCCCTGATCTGTCAGCCAATTCCCATTGGTATGTTCCTGTCGCCAGAAATCCAAGTGTTGTCAGTACTTGGAGCTGGACATAAACTGCATGATTCCATAATATAGGTAGTTCAAAGACCAAGGCTAGATTATCACAGAATTGCATCAGCAGTGCACTTGGCCATCTGAGATGACTGAAAAGCTATGAATCATCATTGGAAAAATAATTATGCAGATGACTGAATTGGCTGCGCGTAATGTCCTCTAGTGCGGCTAAACATCCCATGATGCTGCAGATGATACACTTACACACAGGGCTTTTTAAACTATAATGCATTATAAAGGTATCTATACTACATTATAGATGAGAACTTCATAGAGCATTCATAATGCATAATAAACATGGCTATAATGTGTTATGCCTTTTGATAAAGTTTTATAGCCGTGTTTATAATACTTTACGAATGTGTTTATAAATTACTAAAAACATTGGAGTCTGTTAAACATGCAAGCAATAGTTCAGATATGCAATCTGACAATTCTTTTTGTTCTTATGCATAATGTTTGCCTTTATGGACATACAGTATCAGGCCAGTTTGTAAATCAGTAAGAAAATAGACCTACTTTTAGGGAATGACAAACATTAGTAAAACATTTTCTTCCGATGAAACCAGCCAAATAATTACTACTGCAGGGAGTCCTTGCACTTTGTTGTATGTAATTCTGGATCAATTCCATTTGTGCCTCTTAAGTACGTTGTGATAGTCACATTCCCAGGAGTTGTTGATACCGGGAATTGCAGCCATGCAGCCAATCAGCTCTCTCCTTTAAACAAGCCATCAGTATCCAGCCATCAATACTGCCTTCAAAGATACTTAATTACAGAATGAGTAAACACTGAGTTTGGGAAAACTGAAGTGTGGGCTTTTGTGTATTTGTGTGTGTGGAGGGTAATTTGTTTCACCTGTGTATGTAACTTACATGTAAGTCACATGACTTAAGGCATTATTAGCTTGGGTGACATAATATTGCACCAAACCAGACTTGTTTGTTGCTTTGGTGCAAGTCTTTTCTATACTTTTTATAGACTCTACGTGTGTCTGTGTTTTTGTTATTTTTTTGTCTGATGCCCTGATAAAGTACACTGTTATTCAGGCATAAGATTATAAAATAGTTAAGGAGCTTAACTCACAGCCAAAAGATATCTGGTTCAATTCTCAGTGGAAGCCAGAATTGTATTATTTACAAGATGTTTGACCTGAATCTATTCTCTAAAAATAGCCTGGTTTTTTAAAAGATAAAATGAGCTCTTTATTGCTCTATGGGCAATGCTTTTGTTGTTTGTTTGTTTGTTTGTTTGTTTTTGTGAAACAATTCAGAATTAAATGTACATAATACAAATGACATGAAACATGGAACTGAAGGACAACAGCAACTACATAATATTAGTCAGTGTTGCAGTTGTAGCTATAACAACATATTGTATCAAACATTATAATTGGCCAACTTTTTTGTTTCATTGTTTGATTCCATTTAAAAATGTGTATTATTGTTTTCTGTAACACTCTACATTGCCTGCACCTTCATAAAACATTCATTATGCATTCATAACAATCATTATAATCATATTAAAGATACTTTAGAATGTTAAGGTATTCTTAGATGTTGCTTATGAATTTTCTATGAAAGCATTATGAAGGTACCCTGAATGTTCTATGAATGCATTATGAAGATGCACTGAATGTACTATGAAAGCATTTGTATTGCTTTTTGGAGAAAAAAGTAACTAAACAAAATTAAACATGTGCCGAATACCTAAACTAAATAACAGTCTGTTTATAAACAAATAAAAACTCCAGAGAGAAGCAGTGTGCATTAAATAAATGACAAAGCCCACATCAATCATTTACAGTGACAACTTCTGCACTTTCATGCAATTAAAATAAATCCAGCCCTTTCCAAGTTTGGCAGGCTGCATGCGTGCCTGCCATTCTTACAAATACTCATCTGTTTAAAATCTTCTCTATATGAGCATGAAAAAGTGTTCCTTTCAAAATATCTATAGCTATAGCATTCAATATATTTGTGACAGATAGTGATGGCTTTCTCTATGAATATTTCAATTGCAAAGCCTAAAAGCAAGTATACAGGTTTAACTGCCTGTAAAACGCTAAGACTTTCATGGGTACTTGGGGATTAAGCATTTTGTCATCGACTCTAGTTTATAGAAGAGGCCAGTCACACTCGTGATAAATCAGAATTGTTGAATCTGACAGACAGGGCCACCCACTTAATCAAACACTAAGGCTGTGTAAAAATTAAACAGTAGAATCCTCCTGTATTGGACTGAGTAATATGTGGTGAGAGGGCTGTCTGCTATATGTCCATTTCTCATCTATTACTCAGTTAATCTGTGGGCAGTGTGTGACATGCCCATGTTAAATTTTAACGCCTCTTTCAATTCATTGACGTGTCATTAAAATTTTCCAGATGAGTAAAGGATCAGCATGAAACATCTTTATTTTCTGTTGACCTTGCAAGTAAAAATTGCCCAAGTCAGTTTCAATACTACATTATTAGTCATGCAATAACAGGGAAGAAAAGACTATTTCAATATGCTAATGTTGAACATTCTGATTATGATTTCATTAATCTATAGCTTTTGCGCCACAACATGACAAAATGGAGCAGAATAATGCAGACTAAAATGCTCACCGTTTATTGATATGGTTTCTAGTTCAGAGAAGACCTCAGATATCTGAATATTTATGAAGGATGGATGATTTCTAAATGCTACAACTGATGTTTGAAAGGACAGAAGGAGATTGAATGTATTATAGGAGTGTGGGGTTTTGACCAAAACATGTCTGCAAACCAAAAGCTACATTAATCATGTGTGGCAAGAAATCATCAGTTTGCAAACTTAGACGCAGAATAATCCCATTTTCACTAAATATATTTACAGCACTTGGATGAATTTGTAAGTACTGTTTAGTTGTGTAGTTATTCTCAAAAATATCTAAGCAAACAAAAAGCATTGGATTCATTGATTTCACCAAAAGAAGAGAATTTTGCTGATGTTTACTAAGGAATCTCCACAACAACAACAAATTATATAAAATTATAACTATTTTTTATTATTATTGTTGCCTTTGTTTGTTTTGTTGTTGTTGCTGCTAATAATAATGATGATAATAACAGAGGAAAAAACACCAAAAATATAACCTAGTGGAAAAAAGGGAAAATAGCGGTTCATCGGAATAGCGGAACATCTATCAAGATGTTGTGAATATAGGTGCATCCAAGAATAGACACATACTATCGAAGTGCGACAATATAGAAATCATCAATCATAGAGTCGTTTCTGTGTTCTCTTCCTCATGTCATTCCGGCGAATGTACTTTACTATGCTGGAGTTCCCAGCAATGCTTAACCGGTGGGTAATGTAATAATGCCCACCAACCACCCCCCCGCCCCCCCACTCCACCCCAGCCCAATGTTATTTCTTTGATGGAAAGGACCGGAGTCAGGGATAGACTGACCCTTTCTGTTTTCCATTTAAGGTAACAGTGAGTCACCGATGCCAAGAACTCTCTGCTTTAGTGGCATTCATATTGCCCATAAAACTATGTAACCTGGGAAGAGACATCATTATAGAAGTATATCCATAGATATTTTGGCATGCCCTGTAGTGGTTTAATATCTTCCGAATTCAATAAAGTATTTCTCAAATGACTCAGGATATGAGCTATATAAGCCAATTCATCCCACTCTAACCAAATCCATCTGTGCAGCCACATTCAGTTACTATGAAGTTAATGTTTCTTTTGCGCTGTCTCTAAAACGTTCTGCTTTGGTGCCGCAATGCCACCCACAAGCTGTACACAGCAATACTTTGACAGGTTTTTATTAACTGTGCAGGTCTGAAGCAAGTAGCACGCCTGTAAACTGAAAACAGGCGCTAGTATGTAACATGCCTGTAAGCTGTTAATGACAGAGACAGAATGATTCAAAATCAGGACTATTATGCCATAAGTGCCAAATAATAAATCTGGGATTCTACCATTTGCCTCTGCAATCTATGCATTACACAGACTAAAAAGTTAAGGTTGCTTTTGATATAATACAATGATGGGGAGGTGAATGTCACGCCCAGCTTGTGCGATGCTCGTGTATGCCACGCCCCCTCATTAAGCACGTGTGCTACCCCGATTGTGACCAGCTGTTTTCCGTCAGTTTGATATGTCCTGTGTATTTAAGTCCGCATCTGAGTCTGTATCCCCAGATCTGTCATTGATGTCTGTTGCCGTCTGCCCTGTTTTTCCCTTGTTTCCCCATAATAAACCCTCCTGTCCTGGATCCTCACCTGCCTGCCTGCCCCGTCCTTCCCTGCTTCCTGCCTGCTCACCTGACACCAGTCACAACAGTGAATGTATATTTTTAAATAAAATATTAAAACAAGCATGGCATAGTCCTTTATAATGCTTTATATTTGTCAAATGCCATAATGAAATTAATTTGTCTTATTCTGTCTTAATGATATCATGATGTATCACAACACACACATGTAAAGCACGACTTTTGTGAAAGGTGCTATATAAAAATGAATTGAATTGAATTAATTGAACATGAATCGGTATCAATAAAGACCGAGAAATTGACTTAATTGTTTCTGATCCGTGGTGTAAAAAGAATGTGAACTTTCAGTGTTCACAAAAGTTAACTTTTTACCTGTTGCCTAGTAGTGGATTTATCACCAGTACATTTAAGGTTAAGTGCCTTTCAGGAGGGTGCGATGGCAGAAACCTCTCATGGGACTGAAACCTGGACCTCACAGGTTATGCGTCCGCTTGCCCCGACATTGCAGATGATAGAGTCGATGCCGGCGTCTATTCTGCCAGGGCCCATGCTGTTGTCAGACAAACCTCTTTAGTTGGTGTGGCTTGGTTGTTGTATCTGAAGGTGTGTGGGGATCATTTCTCAGTGTGTGTGTTGCCAGGTTGCTTATCATCGTCGTAGCACAAAGCACAGGACATCTCTGAAATTCCCAGCTTGCGTGGCACTAACTTAGGAGAACAGTTACAGATTTCAGGCAATTTACTGGCTAAAGTATCATGACAGTGATTTGAAGCACACTTACCACAATAGAGCAAATGTTTAATGCTTGTGATACTGTCCACAGCCCTGTATGTCTCCTACCAGAAAGCTATATATCCCCAAGATATGGAAAGTGCAAAACTGCCAACTTCATTAGTCAGTCGTACTTTTCCATGAAATGAGTGAAAGTGGAAAAATATAAAATGGCATGGACCATTTGGTATAAACATAATATCATATGAAGTGTTGTTCTATCAGATATCAAAACATATACAATATAATTCGAATAGATATAGAAAACAGTCTGATATCTGACATGTCTCTCTGTATAGGTGTATAGGTGAATTAGATTGCGTCCTGCCTGCATGACCCTCCTGTCTGCTCCCTATCTTGGCTCTGATGAGCTTCTCCTGTTGTTTGTTACCCCTCGTCAGCCTTTGTGTTTATGTGCCTGTTTGTCGGCTCCAGTCCCGTCAATCATCACTCCTCCCGTCTGCCTGTGTCCTTCCCCCATACTCGCCTTCTTCCTTTGACCCCTCACGGTCTTGTTTGTTTCCCTGTTCCTGTTTGGTTAATAAAGTCTCTTTTTGCCTAGCGCCCGTCTTCCTTCGTTCTTCGTCCTAAAGGTTTCGACGATATGTTAATCTTAGCTGCTGTATTTGCTATTAATAAAGCCATACAAATAAACTTTGTGAGATATATATTATTTTTCCATAATTTACATATTATATCTTATACTGTACATTTTAGTGTATTTTTCAGTGTAATAAAAATAACTGAGTCTTTTACAGTAGAATATAATGTCCACAATGACAAACCACAAAGAATGTGGGCATCTCACTAAAATAATTAAGGAGATAAATGTAACTACTGAATATTCAGCTCTTTGCCTTGCATTTTTATACAAAGAAAATGTAGAAGTTCTATGATTTTGCGCATTAACCCATACAAGTTCCGTCTGAGTCAATGCAATTTCAGCATTTGCTAAAAGAATCAAATCCATTGCTTAAGGACATTTGCAGCAATGCATCCTGCTGCATTAACAGCCGCCTACCATTCACATATCCCAATACGGTTTCGGACAGCTGAAATGGGGAATGAAGGGATGAAATGGCTTTTGAAATATACAGTATGACTTCCAATGGTGATGCTGTGCTGGTTCTGAGGTAGCTGTTCACCCTGGCATCTCAGACCGCCCAGTCGAGTCTGGCTGCACAACACTTCCAAGTTTTCAAATTTGAATGGGTTGCTATGGAATATTCTACTTTCTTCGCATACTTTGTATGTACACTGATGAATTTGGTACTCAAAACTGCTTTCAATCAATGATTAAATGTGAATGGATGAGTGTCAGGAAAAACACTAGTATCCCATCCAGTTTTTATCAGGTTTATGGACTTGGATCCCAAAGTCATTGTTCACAATGACCCAAAATGGAAAAGTGGTTATTGAAAATGTTTAAATGGCCAAAGACATGGGATGGGAGGAAAACCACGGGCAGAGGAAGGTTTACAACAAGCTTTCTACCGTAATAACTCCAGTCAAGCCCAGCATGCAAATGAGGCTAACTTTACATAGTACTGTAGCTGCTATCGGCACTGCTAATGGCAAAGTAAATAAATAAATATGTCACTGATGATCTTCTACCAGCAGAGCAGAACTTTTGCAAAATTAATAGGCAACAATAAAAAAGCAAAAAACCCCAGAATCACCACTGAAAATGCGATCGAAACTATTTTTGAAAATCTGATTAAGGAAGTCAGGCTTTGTTAGAGGCCTAGTGGGTATTACTGTCTCCAGTTCCTCCAAAAGGGAAAATCATTGATTTTAGTTGTTTTTTTTCCCCCTTTCTCTGCTGATGCCAGGTTGGCTTTATCCTGGGATGAATTAAAACAAATAATAACAACATCCTACACAAAATGTACATGAAGGCAAATGAAGTGGAAATTTCGGCATGAGGTGTTTCCTCTCCGTCCCCCGAACCCCCAGTATTATTCAGCTACCTAACTGGGCAGGAGTGAGAAATCTTCCCTCATCATGTAGGATGTATGCAAATCTGTCTGCAAAGAAAGCTAGAAATTGCCTCTCAGCTCGCTGACACTGTCTCAAATATTTATTTTATGTTGTTGCAGCTGGTATTGGTGGTGACATTAGAGATGTATTTTAGCAGTCAATGCATTATAATTATTATTATTATGATAATTATTATTTCCCCTAGTTGACATTTTTATCTTCATCGGTTTCTAATGGGGAGTGTTTACTGACAGAATAAATCCCAAAACAAAAAAAAAGTTTTCCTGAAGGAAAGTTCCATCCATTTCTAACTGCTTATTCTGGACAGGACTGGAGTGTGTCCCAGAGAGCAAAAGGTACGACTACTGGGAAAAATCTACAAAAACGGGAAACCTTCCTGAAGGGAAAGAATAATGTCACAAGAAAGAAAAAGTCATTGAAAATGACAAGGGATATTCATAAAGACATGCACTTTGGTGGGAATCTACACTGAGCAACTGAATAAAGAGGCGTACTTGGGAATAGAAGAGGAATTCTGCTTCACAGTGGCTTCTGGTTTGCTCCATTCCGGGATCTGTGTCCTCTTTTAATCTGAACTTCCTTAAATTGCTGTACTTTCAGTTTACCCTTACTTCTGGCTCATCCCACAATGACAGCGATGCAATATAAGTAAGATGACAGCTGGGGTCACAGTGTTGTTCTCATTTCCTATCAGGACTAAAAATGAATGATAATTTGCAATTACTTTGCCCTGATATTAAAATCAGTCACTGGCCTTTGGAAGAGTGTCACGGTAAAACACCTGACAAGTGGCTTCAGGAGAATGTTAAAATTGCCTTTGCAGTGTGGCTACTTATTTCAGCAAAAAGCAGTGAGAAAGATAGATTTTAAGCATGATCAATGGCTTAACTGTGTCTTACCAGCTGGGGTTATTGGGTCAATCCTTCCTTCCAGAAAGGCATCTCTCTCACTTGCTTGCTCAACGCTGAGTATGAGAGGCAATAAATTAACGAAAAAGTGGAAGACAAGGTTGAGAAGAGGTCTGTGACGCGAGTGGGTTTTCAATGACTAAGACAAACACATAGACTGCATTCAAAGTTTCAAACACGGCACGCATCAATGATCATGCAATGATGTCTAGTCGCACTTCAGGAAAGTTGTCAAATTATTCTGAGGGTGTGCTTATAGTTTTAATCTGATCGTTGAAAGACCCTGAATTTTATGCCATAAGAACCTTTACAGCACATGGAATTGTAAAATAAACCAAGTCCCAGTAAACCAAAGGGAAGGGTTCTCTCGGGCCTAGAAAGATGGATTATTGATGTTGTAAAATGCTTTATCAGAAAAGTGCCCTGGGGAAAAGAAAGACCTGGATTTCTATTTAAAAATGTTCCCCAAAACTGTCACTGAAAACAAGATGTGGTCAGCAGTGTTTTAGGTGTATAATCTTCGGTGTATCAGTTGCATTCAGTTTTGTATAATGGAATGGTCAGCTTCAGTTTTTCTGTTTATAAGCAGAGATATATTGTTCAGGTGCAGAAAGTCCAGAGGTCAAGTTTTTGTTTCAACCACCCAGTTGAGTACTCTGTGACTATGACTCTTTATGCTCAATGGGTTGGTTGAAACAAAAACCTGGTCTGAATTGCCATTTTCACGACCTGAATTCCCCATCTCTGTTTATGAGTAAAGGGGTTTTTAGACAATGGAATTCATGTGTACGTGTTTATGGCAAACAATGTGCATTTTGTCTTAAAAGAACAACATTATATCATTTTATATTCTACCGACAGAGAAGTAGAGTGACTAAGGAACAAACAGAACAAGCGAGGCCATGGATTTATAGCACAGCACTAACACAGGTAGCTATGGCTTCTGTGCAGTTAGTCATATATTTGATTCAAAAGTGATAAAAAGCAGAGATACAAGTCTACAAAGAAAGACTTAATTAGCAGCAAGCCTTGCTACTGAACATTAGACAGCCTCCCAGATTCATCTGTCTCTTGGTGGTGTGACATAGTATTTGATGTCCTGCAGCGCTGAAATTTTGAATTACAAAAAAAGTCTGAAAACATGACACGTCTGAGCCCGAATAGCCAATCTTGAATGGTGCTGGAAGGAAGAGATGGTCGACGTTTGGTCTGAATCTTATGAACATTTATTTCAGTGTAAGTCAGATTCAGAGTTAAGTGATTACATGTGTGGCAACAGTGTCTTAATATTATCATATTTGTAAAAACTGGCAGAAGTGTTTGTGGTGGAGATGCTGATTTAAACCCCGAGACGATCTCAGCAGGGCGCCGATTAGAGTACACAGGTTTATTAGTTAGCCAGGAGTTTATTGTCCCAAAAGAAACAATACAGATTACAAAACCAACAGAATGCGGACACTTCCGATCTGCACTGTAGAAGCGAAGGAAAAAGAACACGTGCGCAAACCAATCGAAATTATCAACCAGGGTCTAGGGGGTGGAGTTCACTTCCCACGTGACATATCTCACAGAGATCTCACAGTCTCCCATACAGATATGCAAATATAAATCAAAGAAAGGAACCCAGGAGAGGTGACAATTTTATTTTTTTTCATCAGGTCAGCTCAGAGTCTGAAGAGTGTGGTGGTAAGTCTTACCCTTGTCTCCATCTCCTTTGGCTGAGATGCTCTGATGCGGGGTAGACTAATTGAGGAAGCATGGAATCTGGCCACCCCATCAAGCGGGAATTGGGGGTGATGGGGTCAGGATCGGCTATATCCAAGGACACGTAACTCAACGGCTTTGAATTTAAAATCCCTTCTACCTCAACTAGCACGGTCCGCAGGAGCTTCTCGGCCAGAGTGTACGGGGCCAGGATGGTGCGTAAGGCTGTCTTCACTGAGCGGATTTCCCGTTTCCAGGATCCTCCAAAGTGAGGAGCTCTAGGTGGTCCCTTATAGAGGGTGCTAAAGCGTTAAAGGCCTCCCTCAGCTCGGTATTAGCTTCCTTAAAACTGGTGCCCTGATCAGATATCATCTCATGTGGCTTCCCTCTCCGCACAGTAAGCCAGCGTAGTGACACGAGGAATGAGTCGTGTCAAGGCTAGGCACGAGATCTAGGTACACAGCTCTAGAGGTACGACACTTGATGCCCCAGCGTTTCTCCTTCCGATCTTTAACAAGAAAGGGCCAAAACCCTTTAAAAAAAAAAAAAAGTCCACACCCGTGGAGTAAAACACTGGGCTATGGAGTCTCGAACTAGAGGGGAGCATATCAGCTATCAGAGGGACTTCCGGCATGACACGCATTCAAACTGTATCTTCCGGACTGCTACCCTTTCACGTAGAACCCAATAACGCCTCCTTAACTCCACAAAGACAAGCTCTGGCCCTGGGTGATACAGCTGTTCATCATACTGCTTAATCAGCAGCGAGGTGATCCTATGGGTTGGCTCTAACACTATAGAGAGTACCGTGTCCTGACCTATGTCATGGCATTTGCACATGCAACCTCCTACTCTGATTAAGCTGGTCTCAGCGTCAAACTGCGGTGCGATCGATGCCAGCCTACTGCTGATGATAGGCACGGGTTTCCCTGCTTTGAGACAAGGGTACTCTCAAGGAAAACTGTTGATCTGCGCATGTCAGAGGAGTTTCAGTTCAGCTGCTCTAAATGCGTCTGCCGTGGGGCCGTGACCTGTGTAGACAGCCTCATCAGACTGCTGAGCAACAGATTTCACTAGGTCAGCGCAGGATTGTAAAGATCAATACCGGAAACTTCCTCCTCCTGCTAATGCCAACTGCACGGTCCCTTTACGCTCCTCAGAATCTTCTACCCGAACCACCATGGGTCCACGGGGCCAGTGTGACTGAGGCTCCTGTAGAAACTCAGGACCTTGGCTCCACCTGCTGATCCCAGCTATCTGAGACAATGTCAAGCCCCTGGTGATATCATCAGCTGGATTACTCTGGCTATCCACAAACCGCCATGACTGACAGATGAAAATTAAGCTACCTGAATTATCACCCGAACCCCCACCATCCACCGCATCACTCCCGCTTTGCAGCAGCTTCACTGGCTGCCAGTTAAGTTCCACATCGAATCTTGCTGTTAACATTTAAGGCCATCCACAACCTTGCCCCTCCATATCTGTCCGATCTCCTGCAAGTTGCCACTCCCTCTCGCAGCCTCAGATCCTCATCCTCCATCCATTTCATTATCCCCCGCGCCCATCTGGCCACCATGGGGAGCAGAGCTTTCAGTCGCTCAGCTCCTCAGCTCTGGAACTCTTTAACATCTGAGCTTCAAATATCGATTCACTTCCACTTTTCAAATCGAAACTTAAAGCCCATCTGTTCAAGCTGGCTTTCTCTCTGTGAATTCAGTTACTTTGTCTAATTTAACCTATGCTTTATGTTCTTGTATTTTTATTATCTATATTGTTCTTTTGCATTCACTGTATGGTGTCCTTGTGTGTCTAGAAAGGTGCCTATAAATAAAATGTATTATTATTATGTTATTAGTCCATCAGCTCCTGTATCTCTGTAATCCTAGTCCCCACAAATACTTTAAATCGACAGGATTCGGACTGAATCCAAGCAAAATCAGTTGTAGAATCTGTCCAATAGAAGAAATCACGGATCTCTACTGTAAGCTCCCTCTGTAGTAAGGTCACTAACTCAGCTCCAGCCAGAGCGGCAGAGCTGCAGCCTTGGGATTGACTGGTGTCGCTTAGGTGTGACTCTGGATCTCGCAGCTAAGAAGGCAATCTCTACCCATTTATACCTTCACTACAAAAGTATGCTACAGCACCATAGGCCTGCTCTGAGGCATCAGTGAAGATGTGCATGCTCCGACTAGCTAGTGGACCCAGATCAGTACTACTGTAACATCTGGGTATATTAATTTAGGACAACTGGGTAAGTTCCCTTTCCCAATTAAGCCATTCTTGGATCAGCTCACTAGGTAAGTTGGGGTCATCCCACTCCTTTTTTTTGTCCAGAGCTTCTGAGCCAGGACCTTGGTCTGGTCATGAAGGGGATTATGAACCCAAGTGAGTCATACTGGCTGGCTATATTTGTAGCCCAAGGTGTCTGATAAGCACTGCCAGCATAACCCGAGTCTGCGTTCCTGTGGGTCAGTGCTGAGTTGCGTGAGCCAGACCTTAGTACTCACTGCTTTGGACACTATGGGCAGATCTTGAATGACCGCTGGGTAGATAGAAGCCCTCTGACACAAGTTAAATCCTCCCTCAGCTAGAAGGTGTCGCAACTTCCTACAGAGTTCCTTAACCTCACCAGGAGTAGCTAGGCTCTGAAGACAGTTGTACACGTAAAAAAACAGTGTTCAACTGAGGAACGCAAGTCCTCTACCGACTTAGAGTGGTTCTGAAGCATGAAGGTGGCGCAGCAGGGACTGCAGGTGGTTCCAAAAGGTAGAATCTGCCACTGATAAACACCAGGTGGGTTCTCCCTCTTCAGATCACGCCACAGGAACCTGAGAAAGGGATGTTCCTCCTTGAGCAGCATCACCTGGTGAAACATTCTCCCTGTCACCACTGACGGCGAATCTGTACTCTTGGAATCGGAGGAGGACTCTCAATAAAGAAGCACCAAGTGATGGCCTAAGAAGAATACAATCATTTAAGCTATTACCCTTATGGGTGAAAGAGCAATTAAAGACAAATCTCTTCTTGCCATTATACTGAACTAAGTAGTGTGGGATGTACCACCCAGAAGTGCGCACAGCGGTGGCTGGTGGAACCTTACACACGTAGCCAGCTTCAACTAATGTAGTGATTTCTTTCTGATAAACTGCAGCTTTATCAGAGTCTCTAGCTAGACATTTCTCAGCTCCTCTAAGGTGAGCGAGAGTAGCTTCCATGGGAGTGTCTAACAGGGGAGGATTGGTTTTCCACAGAAGCGGAGTCGCATAGCGCTCAATGCCTTCGACTGGAACTCTAACTGTACAGTCCTCGAGTTTCTTAATTGCCTCAGTATCCTGTTTAGACTGAGTGATGAGCTTCTAATTCAGGTAGGGTAAGGTGTCAAACTGCCATAGCCTCTCTACATGGCTAAATAGTTCAGAGTCTGAAGAGGCAGAGTCGTGTTGAGACTGGTAGTCAGAAAGTGTGATGGGCCCTGTAGGGTCCAGCCTAGGCGAGATTTTATAGCTGCTGGTCCACTAAGGGACCCTAGTCTCACTGGTTCTACCGGGGTTATCAGATGTGGACAATCTAATCTGATAAGTAGAAGTGGGTACGCGTCCTTAACTGGAGCGAGGGGGAGATCTTGTGTATATGGAAAGTCCAGCCAGAACGGTTCGCAGGTGACACCGAGAAAGACACCACTTCCCCGCTAACAGTGCACAGGTCTTGCCTTACCGTGTCAGGTCCTCTGGGTTCTCCCGGAGACCTAGCTCCTGAGCAGCTTCAGGCAGCAAGTGCGCTCCGAGCCATCATCCAAGAGAGCATACGTGTCTAGGGTATTCTCTGCATGGCGTAACACGACCCGACATATCTTTAGTAATACCTTCTTACTGTCTGTAGGCTTATCTACATAAAGTGTTTGCATTGTGGAGGTACTGGGCCAGGTACACCCCAGCACAGTGGCATTGTCACTACTTGCCTTACCTTCACCATGAGTATTAACCTCATGCAAGACATCAAGGTGCTTTCTCTCACACCTCCTGCACTGAGCCTTCAAGCTACACTGAACATCTGGATGACTGTGACCACATCTCCGACATCGGCTATGTGTCGTTATCCAGGTCTCCTTCTGCTGACTAGACAGAAGTTAGCACATTGATTCATGTAATGTTGAGTGGTGTTACAGAAAAGACAGAACTTCTTAGGTCTTTCCCGGAAGCCCTGAGAAGCTACGTCACATGGCTGAACCTCGTGCTTCTTGTCCTTCTGCTCACTCCCATGATGGACTGCGGCAGTTTTAGAGGAAGGCTTCAGCTAGCCAGACCTATCTCTACGGACAACATGATACTCCTTACTACGATCAGCAGCATCAGTTGATGGGCCACATCCCTGTACCTTCACCTCATATTCAAGCCATTCAGACAGATGATGGAGGGTTGGTATGGGAGTAACAACAGGGTTAATATACCTCCTAAAGTATCCCTTGGATCATGTAGCAGTTTAGCCAGTAATCTGGGGACATGAGATCCACAACTCAACTCTGTTAAGCCCTCTCAACCAAGATGACCCAGCATTCCGACGAGTGCCCTTACAGTCAACGCAAACCTCCTGAACCCTCTATCATCCCCAGTCCTAATGTTAGGCCCCTCCATCAGCTTAGCAATACGTTGTAAAGCAAGTTGGTGTGGCTGTCCATACAGTTCAATGAGAGCTCTCATTATGTCACTGTATGGGTATTGGCTATTACTGTATGAGTCAGGTATGAGTAAGGCTTCTTCAAACTTAAGTCAATCTACTAATATCTGGAACTTAAACCACTCAGTCGCATCTGCTGACAGTAAATTATCAAGGGCAACTCTCAACCTCTCAAACTCCCTGGGTCTTCATTCACAAAATCAGGGATTGTAGGCTTAGGCCCACGATATAGGGATTCCTGAAAGCTTTGATTGGAATAGCTGTTGTAGTGATGGTCACTCTTGGGGTGTGACTGGCTGTATGAGGTATTGCTACCACAAGGGTAGCTACCATGAGAACCAGAGAGGATATAACACTGGTCCGGTGATTCCCAAGCAGTAGGTAAGCTGTGGCGGATGACCACGAGCAGCAACAGCGTGCAGTCTCATGGCTGGAGCGGTCAGCGGCGGCCTGTAGGCTCACGGCTGGAGCGGTTTATGCTCGGAGCTGCGGTTTGTCCCAAATTATGACTTAGCATGACAGCAATACTGGATACGTGCAGGACTTCCGCAATATCCCGTTTTACGCATTCTCGTTGTCGCTCAAGGCTATTCAAGCATGTTTCAATGTTCTGCAAAGATAAGCGATCTTCAGTTTCTTCAGTAGTCAGGGGAAGATCGACGATATGCTCCTGTAGTACTGGAACAAAGGATGTTCTCTGTGCTATACCGGCGGACTCTTCCCGCTTGGAATGGCAGCATACCCTGGGCGCTTGTTTTCCCAGATAACATAATCCATCAGATAATGTGTCTGTGGGTTGTACGGTTAGCTCGGGCATCACTTCTACCTTGGCTGGACATCCTTGCTGCTACTGAGGTCGTCTATCCTGCTTGAAGGACCATGTAAAAATGGGCAGAAGTGTCTGTGGTGGAGATGCTGATTTAAACCCCAAGACGATCTCAGCAGGGCTCCGATTAGGTTATTAGTTAGCCAGGAGTTTATAATCCCAAAGGAAGCGATACAGATTACGAAACCTACAGACTGCTGATTCTTCCGATCTGCACTGTAGAAGCGAAGGAAAAAAAACACGCTCGCAAACCAATCGAAATTATCAACCAGGGGCTGGGGGTGGAGTTCACTTCCCACGTGACATATCTCACAGAGATCTCACAGTCCCCCATACAGATATGCAAATATCAATCAAAGAAAGGAACCCAGGAGAGCTGGCAATTTTAACAATATTACAGTATCTGTAGAAAACTATAGTACTAATAATGATAATGAAATGATATCAATACACCATTGTCACAGGGATGATGATGATTGTAATTATTATTGTAATTGTATTATTGTTATTATTATTGGTATCTGTAGTGGTATTTGTATTGTTAGTAGTAGTTACTGTAAAAATACCCCTGATGTATTGGGTAAAACTCACAGCTGCCGGTCTTGGGATTAATTGGGTTAATCTCTTTTGTATAAATTCGACATGTTCTTTACATGTACATATTTGTTTGACCCTCATTTTGTTGTTGACCCTCTTTCCTTATGGACCATATGTTTCACACATGTATGTTTCCTGAATCACTCTACCTGCTGAAACAGGTTCCCTGCTCACCTTCACGTCTTGAGGATTAAGCGGTTAGTGAGTGTGAATTATAAACAGTCACGAACGCAGCGTGACGGCTGTATGCTAGGCGTGCAATAAGTGCCTCTGGCATTCTGCTTAAGATGACACGTCTGCTCTTGGCAGCCTTTTTGTCGCTATTTGTTATTCCAAATCCATAAAAACACAGAAACATAAAAAAAAAGAAGAAAACGGCAGAGAGACTAGCGGGAGCACAGACGATACTCATTCCCGTGCATGTTGAAGAGTGCCAGGAAGGCAGAGCGTCTAAGAAATCGTTGTAGAGCAGTGCTGAATGAAGCTGTAAAGTACAAGCTGCCTGCGTCGCTATCTATCGCAACATTGGCTGCATTTACAGTGTGTTTACACATAAACAGCGCTTCACCAATGAATCAGTAGCTGAGTGAAATGTTTCACACCTTCCCAGTGAAGATCTACTTATAAATAAAATATCAATATTTTTCATGCTGTGTGGTGATGTTTCATGACATGATGGAAAAGGAGAGCATATGCCTTCAGAATGAGAGCAGTCACATTCCCAATTTCATCAAAGTTCAAAGACCATGGCCATATATTGCATCTATGTGTGACTTATTACTTCTTAATCCTGAGGATGTTCCTGACAATATTCTGCCCTCCATATGTCTTGGGGGCTCATATACTTGGAATATTTTACACACTATTTCAAGGGCTATGAGGACCACCTTTACCTCTAAAATACACGTGGAAGTTCAGTAACTTTTTAGTTTACCCAGAGATACCAGTTTCATTATCACCCTCTCCAGGAAAATAGGAAATGCTCTGCAGAGTTCATTTCATCCATATTGTTTTGAATGGAATTGGTCAACCTGCTCCGATCTGGTGTTTGTGTCTCTAGCATACTCAACTGCACACCCATCAATGGGCAACCTCCTGGTTCTTCACAATGCATGATGATTTGTATAAAAGGCAGGCACAGTGATATATTTTCCTCATGCTTTTTGTTTGGCGAATTGCAAAGGGGAATCTCCAGGCTCGTTTGCATCAGATAAACTCATTCACAGCTCCATTGTTTGTTCATTTTTTTTTCCATTTGGAGTTCTCTTCCTTTATTCTTTGGTCCCTGAAGGTTGAAACAACAGAATTTGCACTTGTGGCCTATTTTGGAGAACAAACCAAGTCAGATATCATGTCCATCTGGAGACATAAAGGAGGGCTCCTTTGTTGTGATTTTTTTCTTATGCATTCGCCCAGTTGGATAGTCCTCTAGGAGTCTTGGAACATAAGATAATAAGGTTCATTTCTCCCCGGCACTCTCTGTGAATGGCTTTTGCTCCTTTACTCCTACAAGCAGCAGATGACACTCTTTCACATTCACATGGAGTCGCGGTTTCCTGTAGCGATGCGTGTCATCCTTGGGGTTTAATAACGAATGCGGCTGGTGTGGCGATGAGAGTCGCCAAGGTATGCGGGGATAAGACGCACATGCAAGCTGCTTGTCAGTGTCAAAAGGCGTAAATCTGCTGGGAGTGCAGTGGGGAAGTTTGTCGAATTTAAAAATGCGACCTTTATTTTCAGTTTTGTGTTTGATACCCCGAAACATCATTTCCACTTGTAATTCTGTGTGACTTATTTGTCAGAATATATTACATATTATCATGTTTAACCTCACATCCCTGTACTGGATGAGTGATATGGAGAATAAATGAGTAGATGGACAGACGGATGGACGGACGGATGGATAGGTGGATATTTGAAATAGAACTAAACGAATTGGGACCAGGTGAGACCTTCATAACATTTTAACCTTTTAGTTTCAAAAAGTTATGCATATTTATATGTGATATGAAATGTCTCACAAAGCGTGATGGTATCAACATCAACAATCTGTGTTATTTGGAAGACTTTAATGGCCAGGAAGCCATTGGTGAATATTTTACATTTATCAGTACTTCAGCTTTTTGGAGAAAAATATTCATCTTAAGGCAGTTATAGATAAGAGAGGAGTTTAAACATAATGGGGGGTTATGCTTCCTTTTAAAAAAAGGTATATTTTGAAAATCTATACACCACTTACTTAATATTCAATATTAATAAGAAACGTAAACTCAAACTTTTCTTGATTTTGATATTTAATGGCAATAACATTTAGAGTATCCGTCCATCCATGCGTTGATCAATCGATCCATCCATCCATTCATCCACATATCTGTTTATCTTGGAGTATATAGTGCTCACATAAAGTTCAGTAAAAATATTACAAATGTATTACAAAAATCGTTACATTATTCATTTGTATACAAAAAATTTATGTTACTCTAGAAACAAGCATCAGTTTTAAGTATGACATTCATTCAATGCAGCAATAACTCGAAACCTAAATGACAGTACAAGAAGAGCTGCTCTGGGTTAAAAAGCTCATTGACAAGAAGTCTCATTGGCTGCTTTTTAATTAGTAACACTTTTGAATTAACATGAAACACCAAACACTTGTGCTCAGGATTCCGAAAATGACAAGAACAGAACTGAATGTCAGTCCAAAACAAAAATCGAAAATAAAAAGAAAATGTCTGTGTGGAGGATATGTGTCAATATATTAAACATTGCTTGGCAATGGACTTTAGTTATGAAACCAATTAATTTGTAACATTTTTACTGAATTAATTAACGTCAGGACTTCCGGTGAGCACTGCTTATATGAATTGAAATTGTTCTGATGTTGTTCTAGGTCTTCTAGTGAGTTCTGTGATCGAGCACTTCTTTCACCTGACCGACCCCTGAGAACGAGTGCAACCACCTTCTGTCTGGACGTGAACCTGTGTGCTGCTTCCCGGCTGGTTATGGGCAGTCGGGGATTCAGTCACTCTCTCTGGTGTTGAGTAGAAGATAGTTGGTGTGGAAGGCAGTAACGAGAGGCATCTCTGACATTGCTGGGTGCTGCTGTCTGACCGTGTGTGCGAGCTTTGTTAAATCAGTGGCGTAGCAGCTAAATGAATCTCGGGGGATTAAAAGCTTTGGACAGGTGACTGGGCAAGAAACCCGGAAAGGAACAGAGGAATCTAGAACGGGAAAGAGAAGTCAGGGAGAGTCAAGCATGGTGGGATGCTATTTACACACCATACAGATCTACACTTGCTGAGAGCAAGGAAGTGTGACTCACACTAAGCAGACGTGACTCTGCTGAAATGAGACTTTGTGCTAAGTGAAGCACAGAATTCAAAGGTTGTCAACATCAAAGTAATCGCATTGGTCCTGGTGCACTTTCCCTTTCTCAAACTGCAAAACACGTCGTGATAGTCCATTTTAGGCGTTTTCACCTGACCAACTGTTTGAGGTTTTTCTCTAAAGTGAGGCAGCCCTTCGTTCGGTGTTTTATAATCTTTGTGCAGCTTACACTGTATGAATTTTATCTACATTATTGCACCCTTTTATACTCGTTATACTAAAGGAAATAGAATTCGGAGAACGCAGCTGGAAAATAAAATAATAAATGATAAAACAAGTATTTGCCACTGTCTTTTATCTCTTTATACAATGAGGTCCTGGTTATCAGGTGGCAGTTGCCTCCACAGGCTTCCCAAAGCCCAGGCCTCCCCGTCATCTTCCTGTACTGCAATGAGGAAATCATGGCAGCTCATTCGGGTTCATCTTTTGCACAGAACTTTTCTTTGACATGGCGGGTTTTTCCAGGGCCCGGTCTTGCTCTCGTTGTACCGTGCAGAGGAGCCTAACAGAGCAAAGCGGTAGTTTGGTGTTCGCCCTGTAGGGGGCACCGGGGAAGCCCATATTCTACCTAAAAGCAGCTACAATCTGTGCCAGTTTTTACTCAGCTTTAGCTCTTTACTTCTTTGCTGAGGTAATTAGGCGTAGTAAATATTTGCATAGTAAGTTACCTCACCCACTGATTTATTATAGATCATAATAGCTGAAATGCCATTGGAATATACGAAACATATCATTTGAATATGATCATGCTGCTTTGTGCATTATTCTGAAAGTCCAATACATTTGAATTAAAAATAATTTCTAAAAAAAAATTTTGTGTGAGGAATCATTCTTTCAAAGATAAAGTCAAAAAGCAAAAGTAGTTGTGTAGCAGTGTATCTAACATCGTTATGTGCGGCCAGTAACCCACAGACAAATCATTACACTGAAATAGAAATGCGTAATATTCTGGGTGTTTCGAATTTAAATCTAAATTATTCCCATTCAATAGCTTTGCAGTTTTCTGCCACCCTGTTTCTAATGGAACATTAAATATAATTCTGAAAAGATTATTATCCAGTGAATAAGAATTATGGACAAGATATGCATCAGTAAAATAGCCTGAGCTGGAATATGGATTCTAGGACAGCCATAAAAATCACCTCCTGTTCTAATCTAATTATATAAATATTGAGTTGCTTGTCAATTAGTTGTAACAAATATGAGGTACTGAAATGTACCAGCAATAAATTAGAAGATTAATTGTGAGTGAGTTTTTTGTCTCAGACATGAATAAAAGCTTCATGGTGAGTAAGGAGGACAATGTGTAAGAGGAATATGCATGATATCACTGATGTCAGCGATAGGACACCAGAAGTGTGCGGAGAGCATGCCACACACCTCAAATGACCCTTAATTTTACTCGGATACATTTAAAGAGCTTCAACTGAATGACACATACTGTAAGCAGATGTGAGAGAATGGGGGGGGGTGGTATATTTACCTCAGGACACAAACAGGGCTTGAAGAAAACAAGGTTATTTTTAAAACCTATGCGCTCACATGATGACAGCCTAGGTAAGTGACCTGCGTGATAAAAGCAGCTGTCGTTAGTTTCATTTGTTAAATGAGTGGGGATTTTGTCCCTCTGCCAAGAGGGACCGATGGGGTAGATTTATGTGAGGACCACTGCTTGTTCTGTTGGCCTGACTTGCACACAAAGCCATTAAATTCCCAAGGTTCCCCTGGGAGACCAGTGACTTTCAGTGCACCCAATGCCATGTGATATATGGCAGTCAGACACATCCCAGGAGGAGACCCACTCCTCTGATATTTGCAGGGCGTTGCATTTGAGGTCCTCAGTGCACTTATTTTGATTGTTTCAGGAAAGGATCCTATTACAAAATGTCGGTGCTTTGGTCACTTTGACGCTGTGCTCCTGCACTGTTGTCCCGCATGTACTGGAGAAGCTGTGTGAAGAGAGCATGCGTTTAATGACGTAATAATACAGATCCTGGTGCTACGTTGCCGCTCATCACTTTTTGGTGGCATGTTTGGTTGTCCACAAACGACCCAGAGGTTCAAGTCGTCAAACAAATTAAATTAGGACACCACAGATCCGAGAATGGCTGATCTGGCATCTGATTATTACCTTGTTTAAATCTGAAGTGTATAGTCATCTCTGCACAAGGAATCATAGGAGATTATGCAAATGCTGTCGATTAAATGTTGCTAACGATACGTGACTGGCTATCTAGCAATACCCAGACTGATGATTAATGAAAAATCCAAGTATTTCACACGTTAAATGTCTCAGAATCTGCAATGCATAGAGGAATATGGTACCTATTAGCTGAAGGTCATTAACCACTGGAATATATTGCCTGTACTCTATGTAATGTTTTTTGAGAACCTACACACCTACTAGCCTTAAAAATGGATCACATATAAAGCGAATTAAATTAAATATGAATCTATATAGAAACATACATAATCAGTTCCGTTGGCATTACTGATTTAAGATCACTCTGATTCTGTCTGCTCCATTTGTTTCATTTTGTGTTTATGGAATGAGGAAACGATTTCAATGAATGAATCAATAAATCAGTAAAACTACCAATGAAGTTTTATTTGACGCTGCGTGCGCTTTTTGCAAGCGTGTCACTACAAAGAGTTAATGTCTCCATATGAAATGAGGAAACAGAAAACGGAAATCCCTCGACTAACCCTTCTCAAAGAATGTGATTAAGTTTATGTATATAAAGAAGACAATTCTTTGTTCATCGCTCATAAGTAATTTGTTACAGGCGCTCAGCACTGAGTTATTGTGAAAGTGAAATTTACTGGCCCTCGGTCTCCCTGAGAGTCATTATCATATATCGCCCTCTCAGGTGTGTTCAGCAGGCAGAGCCTATCAGTCTTATAGTCAATAAACACTCGCTGCTACGGCTCAGTGTGTGTTTATGCAATTATATAGCATTCTACATGTTTTCTTGAGGTTATAAAAAGGGTATCTATATTCTGTATATATAGAAATCAATGTGGACGTTTATAAAGTCAAGGGAGTGCTCAAAAATCAGAACTAACAGAAGCAAGAATATAAGCTGAACTGTTTGTGTGATTTTTGTTAATATGTTTTCAGATGGCCTGTTTTTTTTCCAATAATAATGAGCAGAAATAACAATCTGTCAGTGATAAGAATGAGGTCAATTAAAAACAATATATTTTAACTCACATACCTGTATGTGTCAAACTTCCATAAAACTCTGGCAAAAAAAAAAATTTATGTGCCACTTTTTGCATTATGCTCAGTTACTCAGAGGCTTTTTGGCACCAGACCAACACAATTTTTATATATTAAACGCAGTCTGATCTGTCAGTCTATTACCCAAATCGTTAAAATATGCCTAAATATGAAAATAAGCCTAAAAATCAGGCAACTGGGGACAGTCGGCACAGTATCCGGGGACAGTTTCAGCATCTACAATGTATTAAAATTGTACTAATTGTCACGATGGCGGCCAGTGAGCGATCAGGGCCACGGCCACTTGACTACTTAAACCTTGCACTGAGACTGCTTATGCGACTTCCGAGTGACTCATTATTATGTCTCACTTCAGCTCCGCCTGGCTCTCCTGGCTGTCCCGGCTCCCTCTACCCGCGCTTCCCAAACCTACCTGCTCCCATCCAGCCCAGCCCAGATCTTCCCCCGTGGTCTCTCCCTGTGTGTTCTGTCTTCGGACTGATCTCCTGGCTTCACAACCTCTCTGCTTCCGGCATTTCGACGTTCCCTACGGTTTCTCCCTTGGCTTTGGTGACCTGGTTCGGACTGACTTCTGGCTCTTACCCTGCTTGTAACTTGGACCACGATTTGCTTCTCCCCAGTAAAGGATCTTGGAATGACCCCAAGTGTTCTGTCATAACACCAATTAACTTTTTTTTTCATGTGCTACATTAGTTTTAATACTTGAAGTGGTTTACACAAATACAATCTACTGTACCTATGAAAATTGCAGTTAATTTGTTTGTTTGTACATAGACAAGGCCTGCCTCACGCCCAGATGTCGCAGGGTATGCAATTAATCTTGCCATGTTTCATTGATAGAACAGCAATTCTCAATGTAACCTTTTATTGAATGGTGACGGTAAATTGGAATAAGAACTTACTCTTCAAAGACACAGAAATTGAAAACAATGGAACATCCTGGGAAGCTTTGTCCTTTTTTATAACGGCATGAAATTTGGCAGGTTTTTTGAACTATAAAGCACATTATCGAGAGGGAGAGAGAGAGAGAGAGAGAGAGAGAGGTTTAGCTTGAATCCATCAGTGCATGTCTGGTGACCCTGCACCTTGCACTGGCAGACTGACAGTCAATACTCTGGGCTGAGAGGCCCAACCATCCAGTCAAACACTCCAAATGTCGATCTTCTCCCATTTCTCAATCTCCCTCTACTTTTTTCATATTTTTTATTGCGGCTGTACCCACTCCCCCCAGTAATGATAAAACTAAAATGTTAGCTTGACACAGTAACCTTGATACATGCCAGCTTTGCCATTTAGAAGTCAAGAAATCCATGATTAAATTGATATTAAATTAGATTTTTTTAATGCACAGAGTCAGGACAGTATGACAAAAACTCTGACCATGAAAAATATAAGCAACTACTTTCACACCTCCAGAATACCTTTTTGATAAAAAATACAGAAAGGTTACAAAGGGTCCGCTTCTATGGGGAGGGGACAGTCAGTTTCCTGGTTCTAATATGTTTCTGATTGGAGGAATTAGATGTGGTGTCTGTTGTTGCAATCGTCCTCATCTTGTCCTTTAAAAATTCATGAAGTATAAATATTATATTTTTATTTATTTATCAAATGCTTTTATCCAGTGACATACAGTTAATTTCTTTTTTGGGACGGCAGGGCCAGAGATGCCACACAGTAATAGGGGGAGGGGGGGTTGGTTTAGGGGTGGCACTCAAGGGCCCAATGGTGAAATCACTCTGCTGACCTTGAGATTTGAACTGATGACCTTCAAGAATTGTGTCCTAACCTGGGGAGCCACACAGCACCCCGATTTCAAGTTACATAGCCGGTATTTTGTATCTTTTGAATGAAAGGCATAAAGGCTCGCGAGGGGCTTCAGTGCCGATCCTTTCTCTAAGGAATCCCTCCCTGAGAGACAGCCATGTGACTCTGTAAAGCGACGTTAAAACTATCTGCGGCCGAAATTAAGAGACAGCTGCCCGGCAATCGGTCACATTTTCACCAACTGTGCAGATCACTCCAGAGATGCAGATAATAAAAGACAGCCAGGAAGTGGTACATAGAAATTGCGATTGTTGTAAATAGAGGGGAGTAACCGTCTCTGAACCTAAGAATTGAAGGAGAGTGAGCTAAAACTAACTCAGAAATACTTGATTCTGTGCTACTATAAAGGATAGAATGGATGGTTTTGTATGTCTTGTCATGTCAAGCTTGTAACATCCATCTATTTTCTGTAACTACTTGTCCTAGTTAGGATGGGGGGGAGGAGTCTATCCTGAAAGCTACAGGGAACAAGGCAGGGAACAACCTAGGAAGGGGTGCCAACCCATTGTAGGCTACACTGTCACTCACACATACATACAAACTGTACCTACAGTACGAGCAATTTGGTAACTCCAATTAACCTCAGCATGTTTTTGGACTGTGGGGGAAAAGCAGAGAACCTGGAGGAAACCCCATGATGACACGAGGAGAACATGCATTCTCCACACACATGAAACCCGGGTGGAGACTTGAATCCAGGTCCCAGAGGTGTGAGGCATTTATCACTGCACCACCACGCAGATCCTGAGCTTGTAACAAAGGTGGCTTTTCCCCATAAATCTCTCTGCTGTTACTTCAGCTCACGATATTTCCGTAAATACATCTCACAGAGTGTGTGCATATCTGTATAGTACATGTAAAGTAGGTGCCACCAGTGCTTTGGAGAGACTGGAATTGGTAATGTATGCAATCGTCCTCTAAGTGGTTAGAAGATTGTGCTCACTGCATCCTTCCAGGCCTGTTTTGAATAAGCATTTGGAAGATGCGTGCATTACGAATACCTGTACAAATCATTACGGCATTCATTATCTCGAGTGATGTTGTTACTACAGTAAATAGCACTCTTGTCTCGCAGCACTCGACTCAGGGGTTCGGGGCTCACTCCTGTTGTGTGTGGAGTTTGCATGTTCTCCCCCCGGTATATGCGGATCCTCCAAGGACTCCAGGTCCCTCCCGCAGTGCAAAGACATTGAAATAGGTGCCTGTAAATTGCCCGCATTGTGTTAGTGTCTATGCAACTGCAGGCTACTTCACAGCACCTGAAATTCACGGTACTATGTGAGCCATTTGTTTTTCAGAATTATCACATCTGGATACATTTCATCAGCTCAGCAACTGCATAAATTAAAATGAAAATCGCGAAAAAAACTCCTACGTTAAACTTTTGGTTTGTCCTCAGGATCCCTATTATGCACAAATTGTCTGCTACATTAAACTAGCTTGAATTTCACAACACATGATATATTCCTCATCATTAGATTGCATTTTTATGCACGGTTAGGGATCATGTTGGAATTCTATATATTTTAATATGCTCAGCATACACTTGCTGATGGTTGGAAGCGCTGTTTGAGCCCTTATCTAAACCTTATGAAAACGATACCATAGATCTACGCTCTGACAGATGTGTGAGATAATTGCTTAGCCTAGTCATGTTCTGAAAAATGTTACCATTTCAAAAAAATACAAGTGATAATAAGTTAATGTATTCCCTGTATAAAAACATACCATTATTCTTCTCCCAATATCTGCAGTTAAAACTTTCTTTAATAAAAATGCTGAATTTTAGGTCTTTTGCCACTAGGGGCTCAATCAGCCAATCCAGATTGGAACCAAGCATTTCGCTTCAGGGCTCAACAACAATTCTCTGTTGGCGCCTGAACAAGCCACCCCTAAATCACAAGACTCATTGGTGACCGCTGCACTACTGGCTGTCGATCAAACTAATGAACTACAATAACTGGACAGGAAATGTGATGACTTTTTAAACGCTATTTCCCAGCTTCGCGCCATATGACGGAAAATTCAAATGTTGACTTTTTATTTTGGCCAGGCAGTGTATGAAAAAATACTTATAGAAGAAATTATTTCCACTGATTAGGGCAGAGGTGGGCAATCTTACCCAGAGTGAGCCATTGGGTGTGTGAGTTTTTGCTGCAACTCAAGGACTGATTGGCTGCAGAGTCCTCACACCTGGGTTTGAAGAGCTGATCTAAAGGTTATCCCAAAAATCTGTACACACACTGGCCCTTTGCAGATAAGATCACCCATTCCTGGATTATGGTTACCAGATAATACACGTCACGGAGTATATTTTGAGATAGGAAAAGATTTGCAAACTACAATTTCAATTAAAAGGAATTGGATTTCATTTAAGCACTGAGTTCTTGCTGCGTCTTGATTGGTCAATCTCCTATAATCATGAATGCGGCTCAAATGATAACGTGAAACAGCTGAATGAGTTTCTCAATCAAGGAAACAAACCAGTCAAAGCACAATAAGGGCTGAACTATTTTGCCAAGCAGAGGAGCCTTTTAGATTTAAAGTAATTTGTAAAACCTGAAGCAGCCCAAATTTTTCTTCCTCATGTGGATTATGTAGTCACCCTACCACTCATTCGTTTTTCAATGTTTTTTTTAACTCTCTTAAAGCAAGGTTTAATGAATAAAAGGTGTATGACGTTTCTTATTGAGCAGGTACCCCGTGATGGGCTGCCATCTCGCCCAGGGTGCCCGCTGCCTTGTACTCTCTGGTGTAGGCCATCTGGTGTAGGTTCTAGGATCACCAAGACCCTCTGCTGAATGAGTGGTTACATCCCCATAGCCAGCAGCATACAACTAATTGGACTGTGGGTTCCTTAATACTAGAGGATCCCCTGAAAATGAAATTTTCTAACAGAACTCACGGCTAAATCTAGCTCACGGCTAAATCTTAAGTGCAATACTACTCAGACTAATGCATGTGATGTGAATTTCAGATTCAAAGTAGTTTGGAAAAAAATATACTTTAAGTGAAAAACTCTCAAATGAAGTGATGCAGTGGTGTGATAAGTTTCAAAACTCCCTTCCTTTTAGTCTGAATGTATTCATTTGAAATAATCATTCATAATTGGGGGCAGCATGTGGCTCAGTGGGCTAAGCCTGTGTACCATAATCACAAGGTCGCAGGTTCAAACCCAGCCTCA
>JAODKF010000040.1:19260578-19276964 GCA_026779585.1 Mormyrus proboscirostris | reverse complement strand
CGCATTATATTTATTGTGCCATGAATACACGAGTTACAGATGAGGTTTTTGAGGACACTACTTGCCTCTGCAAAAAAAACGTGCAGGTATAATTTAATTTTGGATTAAAAGAAGCAACCTGTCTTTATGACACTAAACGGCGACTTGAAAAACTCTGGAGGCTGAATTTGCAAACACGAAAATTCAGACAATTTACCTAACTTGGTGGTGACATAATTCACTCGAGTCGGTTTTCTTGTGTGGTTCCCTGATGGTGGAATGATCTGCCGAATCACATCCAGTCATCAGACTCCCACTCCACCTTCAAGAAACTCCTCAAGACCCATCTGTTCCATGAATTTCTCTACTAGCCTGATGCCTGTTTCTGTTCCCTGAATGACAGGACAGAATAGTCTTTTTCGATTATTGCTTAATTAGAAGTTGTGTAGCTCCTGCTCCAGTACTGCTTACTTTTTATCTGGCCATTCATTGGAAACTCAACCTAACTGCACTCATGCCTAGTCGACTCCTCACAGCGCCTGTGTTTGTAACGTGCTATTTGCCTCATTTGTATGTCGCTTTGAACACAAGCATCTGCTGAATAAAGTGGGGACTCTTCATTCATTTCTATAAGCATTATGCATAACACTAATTCCAACATGACAACCTTAACCCCTGCCCAGCCCTAACCTTAACCATTAGTAACCAAACTGAATATAACACTTTCGTTTTTTGATTTTTATTTCGTTGATTGCACTCACAGATTTTTTATAAAATTGAGGTTATCCAACTGGACATTTTTATAGGTCCCCAGTGGGATAACCTCAATTTAATATATGTGTATATCAAATTCCAACATTTTGGCCCCAAATGTGATATATGCAATTGAATTACACATAGAAATGGTTTTTCTATGAGTGTAGCTATGAGTGTGTTAAGCAAAATGGAGATGGGCCCCACACTGGTCTTTGCTTGGGGCCTCCAAATCACTAAAACTGAAAATTGAGTTAAAGTTATTTTGGAGGTTTTACCTGGCATATGCATTCATCTCACATTTTATTGAGAAATACATAAAGTTTCCACATATCTTCTGTAGAGGGCGACACTATGGGAAATTCCACTTTCCTTACTCAGTGTTTTGTGCTGTTGTTCTGTTATGTATTTGTTGGAGGTCACAGAGTATCTGTTCCGTTGGTCCTTTACAATCAAAGTTCTAGCCTTCACAAGTTTTATAAGGTTCAGTAGGTTTATGTTCCAAGTTTTTTTGTGAGAGAAGGAATGCTGTATGTGTTTGTTTCGCTGTCGTATTCACACACGTCTGACAGCTTTGTCTTCATGTAGTTCTGTGATTTGAGGAAATCTTCCACTTTTCTTCAACAAGAGAACTTCTTTGCCATTTATCAACAATGGGCCTTATTCACCAACCGTTCTTACGAACAAATTTGTTCTTAAACCCCACGCACACACTTTTTTACAAAGATTCTCACATTCACCAATGTTTTCTTTTCTGAATTTGTTCTTAGCTTAGTTTATTCAACAAATGTTCCCCCAACTGAATGGTGCAGTTGTCATTTCGGACAGAACCTGTGATTTTATCTGAATATATGAGTATATAATTTTCTGGGAAAGCACAAAGATATTCTTTTTTTTTTGGTCTTATACTAGGACCCAGGTCCCCCTAGCCTGAATTAATTACAGTGGGATTGTATCCATAGTTTCCTCTGTAACACAAATACATACTTCTCTTTCTCTGGAATGCACACATCCCAAATGTCTTGCTTTTTAGCTAGAAGATGTCAAGAAAAACAGGTAGTAATGTTTCAGTGCCACAGTGCCTTCATTTTGTCCCACCTCAGCACTACTGCCACTATTACTTGAGGATTTTTGCACAGTCCTCCACTTAATTCCATGGTTTCTGGCTGCATTTCTCACCTATGACACCAGAATAGGTGCTGTCAGGGACAGGATGAACGGACTGATCTATGACTATGAGACCCTGGCTCTGTTTTAATGGTTTGCATGATGCGGTATTCTCTGAATTACTCATATAACTTTCCTCTCTTGAGTCTGGAAAATGTTCTTCTCCACTGTATGGAGTATAATCAAATAGCTCATCTGAATCTTCAGGAATACACTCTGTTATCTAAAACACAACGTATCACTGATGCCTTGTCCTCCGTTTGAAAAGAAAATCCCCATCCACACGAACATTGCCTTCTAAAAAATTTCCGTACAAATGAAACCGCTAAAATGCACTGTAATTGCTTCGCATACTTGCCTTACTATATTTGGAACCACCTGTTTTGACAATCCAAATGTATTTGCTGTTTTGCGTAATCCCACCTTGTCTGCTAAATGGTAGAGTGTGCGGGCAATTTTTTTGATTATGCCGACAGGTGACCTCATTACGGTCGTCTGCCCTTCCATGTGTGGGCGAAGCAGCTCACTCAGAGACAACAGCGATGTCCTGGACATACGAAAACTCTCTCGCCGTTCATCAGCAACAACCACTTCGTTCTCAAAGTTGTTCCACCAACTAGAAGTCTGACCGGGTCTCATCCAAAACCAGTGATGCCGTCGGCGGGACCTGTACCGTGGGAGTGTCGCATATACAGTAACAGTGACTTCCGTAGCACATTCCGACACCTGTGTTGATCAATATAATGCGAGAGTGACTCAACATTTATCTGCACACATGTAAGAAGTCCTGCCAGCAAGGTTAGCACAAGCACTATTTTGGCTAAGTCCGCCAACTCGCCTAATGTATAGAGCAAACAGCTCACGCTCTGACGTTAAACAAAGTGGACAACAGCACACAATCTGACGTTTCGAGCCAAAAGCTCTGTTTACTCTGTCTACATGTCGACGCTGAAAACTGAGTTTCTTAAAATCTTCACCCTGGATGGAGTTTTGCAAAAGCTCCGTTTTCAGTGACCTAAGACGCCGTTTACGTGTGGACAAAAGCCCATGACCTACAGAAAAAGGTACGTTTTAAAATATACCCGTGTACGTGTGGACAAGGCATTAGTTATTTGTGAAATTTCAGGCCACCATGCTACATGTGAACCACCTACAAGACATAATCTGGTAAAGCCTGATATATAAAATAATAGCCAGCTGTACATGTATGTTTATATGTACTTGCATCATATTTAAAACATCGGGCATATTTATTGTTGTTGGAAAACATTGACAACATTTGAAATATGGTTTACAACATATTATGATTACATTGCTTAGCAAAAGGATTGAACCCCTCTTGAAATGATCATATTTGCCTGAAGTACAACTGATTTATATGCACATTCTTCCTGTCATTATTTTTTATGGCAAACTCGTGGACTCTCACGGTCCACAAGTCAAAACCAATTACTTGTCACAACAAATCTTTTACAGACAATCAAAAACTGAAAATGCTGCTTGCATGAGTATTCAGCTTTGGAAGCTCCAGGTGAAAGAGGGGAAAAATGAAAAAAAAAGAAAAAATAAAAACAGATGGGAAACATCCGCTTACCAAGGACACTATTGTCTTACAATTGGCCTCCGCCTGTAACAGCCTCATGGGCTCAATACTTTTGCAAAGCACTATATTTTACAACATTTTCCTTTGTGTTGTGGTAGGCCAAAAACAGTTTATAAAAAATTTACTTTCCTTTGTCAAAGCCAAAAAACAGATTCTGTCCTTGTTTTGAAAAGCAATTACACTCTTCCCCATGTGTACTACATATATCCACTTTACCCCTCTGCTGACTGCTCCCAGGTTCTGCCCTCTGTTGTTCTCGTTCTGTACCTGTCTCTTCTACACTTTTATATTTTCTATTTTCTACATACTGTGTGTGTGTGCGTGTGTACACAAACACATCTATGTTTTTAATTGCTGTAATAATAAATAGACTCAATTCATTTTTGTTTTACCGAAAAATTTAAATCCTGAAAATGAATGCAAGGCTCTGAGGTCGTTGTAGACAATCAGACCCATATTGCCAAAATGGAGAATTTATGGGGTAGCATGTTCGAGGGACATGTGGTAGTGACATGCTTAAGCCTTTGCAGAACCAGAGATAAGGACAATTAGCCCTTAATGAAGATCACAGCAAAACAAATTTGAAAAAACAATCTCTCTCTGACTCTCTAAATTGAAGGAAATGTCTGAATGCAGTTATCATTGCTAAATATACTGTAATGAGTTGTCAAAGTCTTATTGCTGATAGAAAGTGTCAAAACATTCAGAAAATGAGAAAGAAGGCAAGATGTTTTCAAAGATTTATATATATAACCAGGGACAATGTCAAAAAACTCACATTTTGAGATATTCCACAACAGGAGGCCATAACAATTTAAAATACACTCACCCATCATAGTGGTCCTTATATATGCCTTTGACTCAAATCTGCTTTGTGGGGACCTCTTGAAGGCATCCCAGGCAGGCGAGATAAAAGACAATAGAAAAAGCTTTGCAACTTCAAACTGTGGAACAGAATATCTTTGCTGAAGAAATACTGTTCCACTTTGTCTTTCATATACCACATATTGTTGAGGTACAAAAGTCACAGTTGGTGCCTTCAGACATGATAAGTAGGCCTTAAAAATCTTAACTGCACCTTAAGTAACACATGACCGACTGCAAGAGATTTACTGTACCTGCTCGCTGGACGAAGATGGGGCTGTAATCTGGAGTAGGCTGCTAATTTTCCCAGTCATAATTATTATAAGGGCTGTTCTTCTCCATCACCTCAGAACATAGAGTACAGTTGGCAAGTACAGTGTGACCTAATCATGAGAGATGCAATCTGTTTTTAAAAAGGATGCCTATTGCCATTATACATAACTCAGTAATAAGTTAAATTCAAAAAGGAACCCATCCAAAGTATGACACGGTAGTAATGGTCAAGAACTTAATAGAAAAACATGAATTCCTCTAGTACTGAATTAATCAACTCTTTTTGCTATCGCTGAGGTGAAGTGATGTGAATGCAATTCCCTCAAATTTATTTTACAAAGGCCAGTCATTTTCTCAATAACTTATTTGGCAAACAGATAGACATGCAGCCTTCTTCTTCATTGTGCAATTTGGGTGCTTCTGGTTTTCAGCAACAAACCTACTAAATGTTCCATTATCTTCTGCAGCATCAATGTGTGAATGAGAAATACAGACAAGGACAGAAAGTGACTGAAAAATGGCAGAGAAAAACAACACCACTGCCATTACATGCATGTTTGCCACAGTCCTGTCACTAAATCCAAACTAAGCTTAAAGCTTAAAATTGTAGCATTTTGGATTGAATGTAATGACGGTGACTAAAAGAGCTACCTCAGTGTGGTAGCGGCAGAATAGAGGGTCAAAGGGACCACTGGGCTTATGGGAGTTTTACTTTCCCAAGGACATAACGAAAAATGACTGGTTCAGAAAGATAACCAATCAGATTGCAGAGGAGGTGGGTCCAAGCAACTAGAGGAGCCCAAACCATCTGTTGTAATGTAATATATTTTATGCTATGTAAGAATAAATACCTTTACTGTCATTCTACAACGAACACTGTATTAGTATGCTACTCCACTGACAATGTAGAGAAGAAATTTAAAGAAAGCAAAGAAACTAATAAATAAAAATATGGCATATGTTCAAAAAAATACATTAATGTATATGCAATGAGGAATTTACATAGCGTAAAAAAAGTGCAAAGAGGCATGACCATGAGATAATAGCGCAATACGTCAGCAATACGTATTGTAAGGAAGAGAGACAAGAGAACGTGACAACAGCAAAAAGACAGCGACACATGGCAGTATGATTTGGACAGTACAGCAAGCAGAATTTAAGACCGAGATCTAAGGCTACATGCCTAATGAACAATGCATAGGGACAGCTTGTGCTGCAACACTGTGTACAACCAAATGAAATACAGCAAAGGAAGTATATTTTAAGGCTTAAAGTATAAAAATATTTTTATTTATATGGTTTTTCTCTATCATGGATTTTGCAATAGTTTCTGACTATTGAGGAGGTGGTGTATGTGATTCTACCTTTGGCATTTTCTGTGTTTTATCGGGTCAGGTCAGGTTAGGGAGCCATGCATTGGTGCAGCACATTGCCCACAATAAAATGAAACACCTCGGGGTCCCAGTTGCTGAGTTCCCAGGTCGACACATGGTGCAGTTCCACCATTTGGAAATGGCCTAAATCTGTCACAGCCAGCTGTTACATGGGCGTCCCCTTGGTCTGGTCCAGCTGCTCTGGTTCTCAGCAATGAGGATCCTGCGAGGCAGACCACCCTCAGGGAATCAGGCTACATGGCCGTAGGGTCATAACTGAAGCTCTCCACATCGCAGGTAATGTGCCTCATTCGGGACTCACGGAGCAACAGCTCATTCGACGCAAAATCAAATCAGTGCTACCCAAGGATTCTCTAAAGAGACACAGTACCAATGGAGTCCAGTCTTCATCTCAGGTAACTGGATAGCATCTATGTCTTGCAGCCAAACAGCAAAAGAGGAAACGTGTTTTATCACACTCATAAAATGTTGCAGTCTCTTATTTTTTTTTGGTACTGGAGGTGACAAATCGTGAGACCAGTTTAAAGGCTAAATCCACCAAGTTAAATTTAAGTGTTTAAACTTCACAGAGAGTAAAAAGTACAAATTAATATTGAGCAAATGAATATGCTCTATATCAGCACAAAATAAAAATTAAACTGACTCATTAATGTTAAACAAGTGAAATTTGCTAACAAACTAGCCTGTTAGGCTTCTACTCAGTAGGCCTAATTATGTTTATAGACTAACATCTTGTGTTTATCATGTAAAATACATCAGGTATATTGCATTATTTTTTTCAAACCAAATTTAAATAATATCACAATTATCATAGAAAGGATTTTTTCTTTTGATGTGTAGATATTTGTATTAAAGAAAAAACCTTTCAAATGCACTTACCCCTTCAAAACGTGCATGAGGCAGTAACATTATTTGCATACCTAATACTGTATGTGAAAAGTGTGTGAGGTGGCCTTGCCCCACTCTGTAACTGGTCCAGACTATAGAGGCCTGATGTACAGAAAACTTCACACATTCTATAACATTTCTAGTGGGCCAATGCTAAAAAAAATGCATAAATAAGCAAACAAACAGGTAAATAAATAGATAAATACATGAGGCAAGTCATTAAAATCCTGTCACGTTATGAGGGACGAATGATTCAAGAGCAGGCATTTTGGTGAAAAGGAGGTTTATTGAACTCCATGAACAGTGACTGGAAATAAGCAAGATCTTGAAGGATCAAAACAGGAGGAGAGGAGCAAGGAAGGGCACAGGCAACACAAGGGTCCAACGTCAATGACAAGACAAACAGGTACTTAAATATTAAGACTAACGAGGGGTAACAAGTAATAGGCGTGACTCATCAGTGCCACATTTGGGGGGAGACAGGATGGTCAGGCACGTATAGCGACACGCCCCTATGCATTTCAAGGGATCTCTCTTATGAGGACCTGGATGTTTGTCCCCATGTCTTTGCGAGCACTATGCAAAAAAATGGAGAAGTGGGGGGGGCAATACTATAATAGATTAATTTCACGTCTTATTAATGTTCCACTCGCAATATCGAATTAATACTCCATTCCGATACCTGGAGGACGGCAGTGCTCATCATTAACAGGGACTTTATTCCCATCGTCGAAAGGACCCAAACGCCACGATCACTGGAGCCCAGAACTGTTTGGGGGCATGAGGCTCGTGCTGGCATCCGAGCCCCGCGTCCCGAAGGGCCGATGCCTGCATATGTTAAACACTTTATCATCTGCCAAGCTGAGAGCTGCAGTCAAGTGGTAGGATTATCACCCCTAATCCCTGCCTCGCTCTCCCTGCGTTCAGTGGCACCTCCGGGGACGGCTGGGTAACACCCGGCTCCTCAGGTAGCCCAGCCGAGCCGACTGCGTCAGCGTCTCCTCCTGTCTCCTCATACATAAAGAATGATGCGGAAACAAGAAAAGAACCAAAGCAGGAAATTACACTTTCGCTCCCCTTAATCTGCGAGCAAAATAAAAGATGAAAGAAGCCTTTGTGCTGAAACAATGCCTCTATGATCTCCCAGGGATCACACACGCTATTGCTGGGGGATTTACTGCATTTTTGCTAAATTATACTTTGCATTTTTTATTAATTTGGCTGATGCTCTAATCCAGAGCGATTTGCATGTATTTTAGAAATGTAATATAATACATATGAGATAGATGCGTCATGTTCTAGGTCCAATTAAAGCTACTTTTGGATATGCTGTTTTGTTTTTCGTTTGAATCTAGTGCTAAATAAACAACTTATTATTATTTTTTAAATGGTACCTATGCATAATGTGCACTGAAGTACCCCCACTCCCCAAAAAAACATCAATTTGTTCTTAAAATTTCATTTCATGCTTATTCATCACAAATAATTTGTGCATTTGTAATATGAACAAATTAATTGCACAAAGTGTAGTGCCATCGCATCTTCCTGTCCTTCATGAACACTGTTGTCTATTGAGTCTCATTTGACATATTACAGACAAATGCATTTCAGCAGCACTTACTATGAATGTTATGTCTATAAGAATCTACTAACACATTGATAGTACATTATAATGTATTCATCAAGCATTATAAACATGGCTATAAATATTTTTTAAAGGCATAACTGTCACGCCCAGCTCCGTCCAATCCTCCTGTGTGCTACGCCCACCTTGTTACCTCGTGTTAATGCATGATGATCTTCCTGGTGGCGTGTTACCTCCCCGCAGCGCCTCTTCCTGCGGAGGATCAGGAGGAGCCCCTCCTGGTTCGGCAGATCCCAGAGGTCACCCCAGCCACACAGCCCTGGACAACATCCGCCCCTTTACTTCGGGACGGCCGCTTGGAGTATGAGGGGATCAGGGCGGTGTTGGATGCCATCCCTCGGGTCCCGCGGAACCCTAAAGGGACCACGCCATTTCAGTAAGCGCCGGACCTTGACTCGCTGCCGGAAGTGCCCGACCTCCCGCCTGCTGCTGCTGCTCTGCCCACGGCTCCACCAAAGCTCCCAGCTCCGCCCGCAGCTGCTCTGCCTGAACTCCCGGCTCTGCCCGCAGCTGCTCCGCCCGAGGTGCCTGCCGAGGTGCCCCCTGCTGGCTGCATGCCCGAGGTGCCTGCCGAGGCGCCGCCTGTCCAGCCCGGCTCACCCGTCCTGCCTGTCTAGCCTGGCTCGCCTGTCCAGTCAAGCTCGCCCGGCCAGCCCGAGCTCCCTGCTCCGCCTGTCCAGCCCATCCTGCCTGTCCAGCCCAGCTTGCCCGTCGGCCTGCGGCCACGCCCACAGCTCTGGCTGCACCGCCTGCGGCCATGCCCGCGTCTTCGGCTGCACCACCTACTGCCCCGCCTGCTGCCTTGGCTCAGTCTCCACCTGTCCCGATCCCTACTCCAGTCCCCCCAGCCCTGGTCATAGTCCCCGAGGAGGTCCCAGACTGTTTGACTACCGCTCTTTCCTCCGGGGAGGAGGAGGAGCTCGAGTGGGACCCCTCGGGGACCTCCCTAATGACTCCTGGTCCCTCGCCCTGGCACGGTCAACTCCGGCTGACACCCCACCTGTCTGTGTCCAAGAAGGGTAGGAGATATAGACGACGGGTTGGGGTCCCGCACACCCTGCCCCCTGGCTCGCCCTCGCGCGCTTTGGCTGGGGCTCTGGGGCCACCTGCGGTTCCTCCGGCTCAGGGTCGGCGGTCGCCCCTTGGTCCCCGGTTCCACCTTCGGTCCTCGGTTCCACCTTCGGCTCCGGCTGCCCTGTGGCCTGCTGCGGCTTTCCCCTCCGGCCTGCCTTTGTCTGTGTTCTCTCCTGCTCCCTCCGTGTCTCCTCCGTCACTCCCTCGATCCATTACCTTGGCCCCTGTGTGGTTCCCTCCTGCTCCCTTCTCCCGCTTGCCTGCGGCCCCTCCGACCACCGCCCGTCACCTGCCTGGGCTCCCTCGGGCTCCCCTTTGTCCCCTGTCTGTTCCTGTCTGGTCTCCCCTGTCAGCTCCTGGTCCCTTCGTCCCTCCTGTTTCTGCTCCTCCTCCTCATGTGGGCCCTGCGTTCGCTCCTGGTCTTTTTGTTCCGCCTGTTTGTGTTTTCCCTGTGTCTCCTTTCCTGGTCTGTCTGTCTGCGTTCCCTGTTCTGTGTCAGGTCTTGTCCTACTTCTTGTCCCTGAGTCTGTTCTGTGTCTCCGTTCTGTTCCCTGTCTCTCGTTAATGGTTTTGCTTTTGTCTTTCAGGTTCCGTTTCCCCAGTCTCGTCTCATCCATCGCCTGCCCTGGGGCGCACCCGGTGTGCGCGCCTTTGGGGAGGGGTTCTGTCACGCCCAGCTCCGTCCAATCCTCCTGTGTGCCACGCCCACATCGTTACCTTGTGTTAATGCCTGATTGTTCTCACTTGTTGCTCATTGAGTTCAGCTTGTATTGTGTATTTAGTCCACGTCTTGGTTAGTTTCCCCCAGATCTGTCATCGTCAATGAGTGCTGTGAGTATTCGTCCTTGCATGTCCGCCCTGTCTGTTCAATCCAATAAACCCCTTTTCACCCGTCAGTCTAGCTACTCTCGCCTCCTTGCCTGCTCGCAGCGTGACAATAACACATTATAGCCATGTATATTATGCAATATGACTGCCTTGTGAAGCTCTCATCTATAATGCCCTATAGATACCTTCATAACGCAGTACAAGGCATCCTTAATTCTTATATTGACAATTATTGTTAGGTCGGGACCACGCCCCACGCCACACCTCCTAATCTACGAAACCAAACTCACCAATGTCAGTGGCGATATAAGGAGTCACCTCACTCTCCTTGGCGCAAGGTATTGTTGTTATAATTCTTTATGAATGCATTATAATGTGTTACAAATGATGTGCTCATAGATTCTTGTACACATGGCATTCACAGAAAGTGTTACTGAACTTACATTTGGTATTTGAATATAAATATCACTAGAGCCAGTATACTGTACAGTGTAGTAAGGTAGCTGTTAACATTAAAATATTGGTTTGATTCAGCAGAAAGCTTATTGTTGTAAAGAACTCTTTTAGATACCGCATTAAAATGCAGCCAGTAAGTCAATTTGATCAAATTTAATTGTCCCAGACAGACATATCAAAAATAGTATACTTTCCCTTCATTCCATTCCATCTAAGACAAGCTTTCAACCTTGAAACTGCAGTCTTAAAACCAACCTGTGATACAAAAGATATTACTGTAGAAACTTTAAAGCTTCACAGGGACCGTTGGATTTCTGAACCTTCAATAGGGGTTATCTCTCTCAGCTTACACTATAACTGTTGGAGGTAATTGTGCTGGCTGAAGGCTTGCTTAAAAACAAGCAATCACCATCAACTCTATCAGACTATTCATCACAATACTATTTTCAAAAATTCTACCACACAATGAACATTTTAGCTTAAATGTGCACAACGCTGGCATTTGACACTTCCACTGGAAAGGGTTCAGTGACATTATAACAGTGATACAATGTTAGACATCACTCCCCAGTGCTTGCCTGGTCCCCTTTAATTACACGTATCTACCTCATTCTTTCCAAAGTAAGTCCATGTACAGTCTAGTATTCCCACAGTGAGTGTGTAATGCCACTGGCCTGAAACCTGAAGAACCAACTAGTCTTATAAATAGCTGAAAAACTGACTGGTCTACTGCACATTAGTGATCTAGCCATATGCTTAGAAAATGGTTCAGTCCTGATCAAAATTGCATTAGAAAACATGGCACAGACTCCAGCTCTTATAAAAATTCATGCTTTGAATTTGATGCAATTTTTCTCGAAATGTAATCGGTTCCAGTACTTTACCCAATGCAATGTCTGCAAAGTTTGAAAATGATCCTAAAAATAATTTTTCAGTTGTCGCACAAATGGGATCAAATGCCAAAACTGCCCATTTCTTTGCTATCACTGTGCAGTGCTGCTTCAGTTTATGTTCGATTTGTATTCAAATTTGATGAGTTTCAGTTTGTCTGCAAAAGACCCGTCAAGTACTTTTAGAGTTATCATGTGAATGAGAAATTGTACAAGTGGCTGACTGGTCCCAAAGCCAAATGTATTTTTCATCTGGTGAATACAAGAAGTATTTGTTCTGTATAAAATTAATTATTAAATATTCTTTTGAATAATAGAGTTTTTTTAAGGCATATACATGATTCCATTTCAGCAGACCTGTTTTGGTAAATCTTGCAAAATCACAAGCTTATGAACATACAGAGAAAATAGGAAAACAGACTCCTCCCACTCTCTAGTGCAGGGTTGGCCGACATGGTCCACGGGCACCAGGATGCCCCCAAGGACCACATGAGTTGCCCATGGACCTGTTCTAAAAATAGCACGTCACCAGTGAGCAGCATCTAAAATTTAATTTTATCCAGTTGCTATTCTTCTTTAATCGCATTTGTATTTATATAGATTTGAAAATAACAATATCTAAAAAAAAGCTTTTAGATTTTCACACCCCAATCGTGCCGATCCTCTTGTGCTACGCCCCCCTCATTAACCTCATGTGGATTCCCAGTGTTTACCAGCTGTTTCGAGTTGTTCTTATTAGTTCGGTGTATTTAAGTCCATGTCAGAGTTTGTTTCCCTAGTTCTGTCATTGTAGTATTATGTGTTGGTCCTGCTGGCTGTTCCTTATGTCCCTTCGTTTGCCAGTTAAAGCCCTTTGTTTTACGCTAATCCTGATCTCCTTCTCCTGCTTCCCTTGTCCATGCCGCTCAGTTCATGACATAAAACATGTTTATTATACATGATTTAGGAAGAATGTTTCAAACTGGCAGCCCTTCGTATGGCTCAGTACCCATGAAGTAGCTCTCAGTTTCAAAAAGGTTGGTGACCCCTGCTCCAGTGTGTCTACAACATCAGGGGAAATTTACTAAGTTGATAGATTTTCTTTTGACATGCTGAAAGATGATTTTCAGTTTGTTTTTGTTTCATTGAGATAAAAATAAAGTTTTAACAATAGTGTGTCAGAGAGATTCAATAGGCTGTATTTTCCAATTATATTTTCATAGTGCCTAACATTTTTCTGAAGCGAATGTTTCTGCAGGAGATGGACAGTGGTATTAGAAACTTCATCAAATAGCTAACATGTTGAAAACAATCAATATTCCTGCATTAAAAGTCATTGCATTGCAAGATTAAACAAATAAAAACAAAGATGAACAAACTCTATGTGAAATTCAGGTGTATAGACATATATGTGTGTGTGTGTGTGTGTGTGTGTGTGTGTGTGCATAATACCCAATTGGTTTAAGCACAAAATTTTGTTCACTAGCTTCTGGAAAATAAAAAAATAACAACAATGCACTTTTTCTAAAGCTTTCTTCATAAATGGTGCTATTTATTTATTTATTCGATTTGAGCTTAACTTTTTATGTTTTTAAAGCTAAGCATTACAAAAATAAAAATCTTTTTATTTTCTTTAAAGTGTAGGTCATTTTAGTAAGCAATTTTGACATACATCTCTTAAGCAAGAGAACTGTGCTGTAATAAAGATTCTTGGCGTCAGTGTTCTATAGTCCAATAGATGGTTGTTTATGATTTGTCCTTTAAAGCAAGGCGAGGGGGGTGTGTTGGTTGCTCATTGTTCAATGACAGTGTTTTTCATTTGACTGCAGGTTACTCATCACAGAATGTTTGTTACACATGACATTTATCGAGAGCAAAATGGATTATACTTTAAAAACCTGTCATATCCACAGCAAATTGAAGTAATAACAGCAAACATTGTCCAGGTCCATTTGTTATGTGTTTTTTTCCCAGTTGGTTTTAAAAATGAAGCATGAAAACATTAAAAGTTACTGAAATTATAGCGTACTTGATTTCTTCTTTGTTGCCATGGCATCATGCCTTTGTTTAAGCCCCATACACAGTCTGTACATTTGCGGGACTCCAGTCAAGGACAACCTGCTGTCACTACTGCAGTGCATGAAACAGACATCCTTGGGTTTTGATTTGCTGTCGATATGAGTTCAGAGGATCACATTCTTTGTTGTCACTCACGGTCCATTCACCTCTTATTGATTTTCACAGGCCCCAGAGGGAGCCTGCTGCTGTACTCTTATGTGATTGTTGATGCACTGTAAGCATGGAAAGCATAATCCACCATACCCCAAACAGGAACCGCCATACGCTCGTCTCCTCTGTCCTTCAGCTGTACTGACATTTTTGACCAGTAAGGTGATGTGATGAATAGCAATGGAAGATAGGAGGGTTTGAACCCAAAGTGGGTAGATGTACTGTTTGCTGTCAGTATCTGACTATTTTGGCCAATGAGTTGTAGATAGATAGATAGATACTTTATTGATCCAGAAGGACATTTAGGCATCCAGTAGCTCAAATACAAATACACACAATAGCATACACAATAAAACACATAACAGAAAAACACTCAGGATTGCAGAGGTAGAGAGTGCGTCTATAGATGCTGTGGCAATGATTAATACCTTGTAAAGTTGTATAGTTCAATGTTTTACATAGGCAGTGATGCAAGATAGTAAACTAACACCTACCATGGATATGAAATCCTCACTTCTGACATCACTATTGAACAGGCGCGGACTGGGCATCAAAGCATTAGGGAATTTTTCCATTGGGCCTGTCTTGTGAGGGTCGGTCCTTCACCCGCAACCCTAGCATTATATCTATGCCTATATACCAGGGGTGTTCAACCTGCCAGTCGATCTCAACGAGTTTCCTGGTCAATCTCAGCAGATGATAAAAAAACCCCACAAAGTCGGCAGCGAACTATACGAAGGGCATTTTGCTACTTTTTATTGCCCAACTGTCCCTGCTATCGAGCCTCTTTATTTTGGTAAGTCCCAGAATCGTTTATCCCAGGTTTATTTTTTCACTACTTTATGCTGAGATGATATGGACATATATCAATATTTTCCATAAGACTGACTGCAGCAAATCCTTGGAAGTTTGAAAGTCACAATGCAAAAATGGCAGCGTTTTATAGCAGCGAAACCTAAGCAATGGTTTACGTCTTCTATTTGACTTTGACACATGTGTTTCTAAATCTATAACCCCATACTTCAAAACAGAGAGCAAACCCTCTGATGAAATGCCGTCATGCTGGATGCCCCATGCTCCATCGTACCTGCCGTTACACAGAGGGTTGTCCTTGGCATGGTCCCTGTCATATTCAGTGCGTTTCACTACCATAGGTTCAGTTGTCATTCTGTTATTTAATGACTCGCATATCATTATTCCTGTGTAAGATGACTTGCCACCGCTTCATTTGACAGTACTGTCTGGCTCTGCCGTTCTACTGGTCTATGTACGATCAATGTGAGACCATTACAAGAATCAATAAATCAATTGCTCATTGTCAAGAATGGCATGCTTCTGCGAATTACAGATAGATATTCCTGACCAAAGACATGGTGTTTGAGAAAATTCTGAGAAACAGAGAAGAGAAAATCAACAGTAGTGTCCCTGAAACATTCATGTTAGTGCTGAAGTCATTATCCACAGTTACAGCTGAGGGCTATATACACTATACACTATACTATTCAAGGGATTTTCCCCTCAAAAATAGAAAAAAGTTTCTTAACTGCAGAAGGCAAACTGATTTGAGGTACCTTACTTAGCCCCATGAATATAAACTTGTTTTTTTTACTTGTGTAGTACAGAAAAATACAAGGATTATAATTATATAAGATTTAACTGGTATACAATGCCAGACTTTAATATCTAAAAATCAATGCTCTTCTTTATTTTTGATGTCTGTGCATATTAATTTGCTAATTTCCAGTAATTCATCTGTTAAATGGGAATGTCAGTATTCTGCAGATGAAAGGTCATATGGCAGGTCAATAACTCCATCAACCCATCCAATCATCCATCCATCCATCCATGCGTGCTTATCCAGTATACGCTTTAAGTGAACTCGGAGTCTACCCCAGAAACACAGGGCCTGACAGGGGAGGCTGCTCACACCCAAATCGAATAATATACTAAAATGAACTCCACCTTGGGAAGCTTCCTAAACTCTAAAAATATTGCAGATTTATTTGATATTTATTTTTGATAACAGAAGTCCCTTGACAAGCAATGTTTAACCTACTTGCAGATGTCTATCTCACAGGCATTTTCTTTTTATTTATTGTCATCATTGTTGTGACTGACTCATTCAGTTCTGTTCTTGCCGTCTTGCTTTTAATTGCAATTGTACCTGCCGGCTCCTAAAGAGATACTAGACACAAATGTTTGGCATTTCATGTTATTGCAAAGGTGTTACTAATCAAAAGCACTCAATGAGACTTTTTGTCAATGAACTTTTTAATTTAGAACAGCTCTTCTTGAACTATAATTTGGGTTTCGGTTTATTACTACGAAAGATTAATGTCTTACTTAGAACAATTTGTTGTTTCT
>JAODKF010000040.1:19238120-19249331 GCA_026779585.1 Mormyrus proboscirostris | reverse complement strand
GAGTCTCTCTCCATTGCCTATGGAGTCTCTCTCCTTCACCAGTGGAGTCTCTCTCCATTGCCTATGGAGTCTCTCTCCATCACCAGTGGAGGATCTCTCCATTGCCTATGGAGTCTCTCTCCTTCACAAGTGGAGTCTCTCTCCATTGCCTATGGAGTCTCTCTCCATCACCAGTGGAGTCTCTCTCCATTGCCTATGGAGTCTCTCTCCATCGCCAATCACTGTCTTGGAATCTGATCCTGAGCTTTTTCATCGTACTGCTTAGCCGTCATCATTCTCATGCTGCTGCTTGCCATGTGTTGTTCTGGGAACCCTTCATCATCTTCATCATCACCTATACAACGCACATTATTTTAATAGAATCCATTCAGCGGTAAAAAGTAGAACTTGACTTGACTTGACTAGCAAGAAAAGATGAGGGAAGAGATACAGGACAATAAGACCTTAAAATTACAGGAGGGCATATACTTCTTGACAGTCATATGGTTCTGCTTTGGGTACAGTGCACCTGCCAAGCTTTGGTTCTTCTCGCTGCTATAGTTCTGGTTGTGCTCATTCTGGTTATGAAGCTACCTTATTAGGGTGCCTCTAGTTTTGGCCAAGGGGCAGTTTCTCAGCCTAGTTATGGCTCTGTGAAGCAAGGACACTGTTTCCTTCAGAAAGAAACACACAGACCTCTATAAGCCATCGATTCAAAAAGTTCTGGCAAAGTCTTATCTGAGGCGGGGCGAAGGGCCAATTTGAGTGATGTGTGAAGCCTCAATTTGATTGTCTTTAGCATATAATGAGCTTTTCCTCTTGGATGTGTGACGGTCAGATAGATATTGACTCAATGTACCTGATCTCTCTGCTCATTCCAATTCTGCTTTATTTTTAGTCGCTATAGTAATTCAGCATTTGCCTGAAAGTTGTTCCTCTGACCTCTGCATTTGTCTAAATTGTTCAATGATATATTGCCTTGGGTAATTCCTTGTTTTTGCTTTGTTTAGCTCACCAGTGCATATTTGGTAGCTAATTCAAACAAATAAATGATGAGACCTATTACCTGAGTGCAATTGCCTAATGCAGACAAGAGATGAGGACATAGAACAGCTGTGGAAAGTGTCAGTCAGGAATAAGCAGGCCCTTGTATTATATACTTTCCTTGCACCTCTCTACGTTCTGGATCATATACAGTACAAGGTTCAGAGTAATGTTGATTGGTCACGGATACAGCTTGAGGTCATCATGATCTATTAAGTTGGAACTGCTTCCAAATGTATTAATTCTGTGATTAATAACTAATACCATGGAAATGTGTACACTTGCTGAGGTGAGTATATGGTTATGGATATACATAATGATGTCAGTATAAAATATTTTAAGGATTATGGGTAACCTAGTAAGGAATACAATTGATTAATACTTGAGAGAGAATGCTGGCTAGAAATTAAAGCCAGTTTTTTTTCAATTCCTCTTAGTTCCTGACATTTGGTTAACTAGTAATGGTTCACAGCAGTCCCTTGTATAGCCCTCATCATCTGTATACAGTATAGTTGCCTGCCCTTGTTGTGTTTCTGTCGGTCATTGTATATGCTGTAGGTGTTAAAAGTGAATGAGGTGTTATGGTATTAAATGTGAATGTGGTTCCTGCCTATTGGTTCTTGTGTGTGTTCTCTCAGTACTGCTTTATGTTAGTTCTAGCTTTTGTTAGCTTGCAGTGTATCTGTTGCCTTGGTTTAGACCCTTTGGAGGTCCTTTTCGTTTCTTGTTCTAAATTCCTTTTCAATAAAGTTGCCTTTGTCCTGAACGTTACAGCATAGTGTCCCCATCACTGCACTAGGGCATTAGGGTCCACACAGAGCCCAGGATGTGCTCCCCGTGTTGGGCACACCAACACCTCTTTCCCCAATGTTCTTTGATCCAGGTACTGGTCCAGCCCAAACCTGCTTACCTTCAGATGGATAACTTAGAGATGCAGGTGATATGGCTGCTGACTGGTTTAAAGAGTGATGATGCATGTTGAACTGGTCAGGAGCACAGTGTGGCGGGTGGCCACCCTTACTTAACTGGAAGACGGGAATGTTAATTAGTTTAAGTAGTATGATATTAAGATATCGCCCGCTTTTTCACAGTCATTTGGCAATATTTCCTAATTTATGTTATTAGCATGAAATCTTGCTTTCATATTTTTATGCGTTCGTCTTTACTCTGCTTCTGTGTCCTTTATCTTCCAATGAATCGTCACTTATGTAATTTATGTTTCCCCGTATAGGATACATCCTCCATAATTAAACTATTGTTTCCTGTTCTCTCAGAGAATTATGCTGCAGTTCCCCCATTATATTTTACTGTACGAGAAATCAATACCTTGGCGAATTACTGTACTGAGACTAATAATATTGGCAAAAACTGGAACACCAATTAAAGCTAACATCGCCCTTCTTGGGTGTAGTTTACTTTGCTGTTAATGTTTATTTATGTCTGTTGGAAGCCTACAGTAAGTGTCACTGCCAATAAAATCTCCCCTGAGTCCCATTTAAAACAGTCATAATCGGCCAGTAGTAATTTGTGGTAAATGCTGTGGCTGTGACATCACCGTCATAATAAACAGTGGAAGATCCAGGTGGACAATTAAGTGTAGACTGTTGAAGATGAATGGTGCAGAACAGTGGAGATTTATGTCAGACAGCTGCTCCTTTTACAGTGGGACGCACTGCAATCAGTTACAATGAGCCTCCAAAACTGAGACAGACAATGGACTTAGAAAAATAACAAATGTAGCCACACACACACACACACACACACACACGTCCATCCATCGATCCATCTATCTTTCAACCACTTATCCAGGGCAGGGGCTCTGGACGCTATCCCAGGTAGCACAGGGCAGAGGTGTCCCATCGGCGGGATGCCAGCCCATCGCGGACACACATATACAAGCACAATCAGGAACAGTGGGCCAGAAGAGATGCCACTTCACCTGAAATGATGTATTTTGAATAGAATGCAGAGTATCTCAAAGGAAACATGCGTGACACAGGGAACACAACCATGCAAATAAGCATGCTTACCTTTGGTCTTCAGCTTAGGTTTTATAAACTTACATATTAGCTAAATTTAAGCAAAACACTATAAAGTGATACAACTGTTAGCTCTGCATCGTACAGCTTCTATAACAGACAGGAGGAACGAGAAAGCATCTGAAATACGTGTTTAATGTAGCTGCTTATCTGACACTTTGATCTCAAGCAAGTCCAATTTAAGTAGCTAGATATTTTACTGGAGCAATTTAGGTGTACTACCACGGAGCTAATTTTAGGATTTAAATCAGAACAGAAGCGTGAGCTTTGTTACAAAGAAGCAATTCATTTCACATGTCTGTGTCCTGCAGTTAATTTAGAAATGGTTCTGTTTTTTGAGAAAGTCATTTTCTTTTAGCTTAGTAGTCAGTTATTGGCTCCAACAATCAGACTTTTATAGCGTAAAACTGGGGCTCAGACATATCAAGAGCTCTTGCTCGTGTTTAAATGTAGAGGTAATATGTAAAACTATGTTAATGCATGTATTTGGACTGTGGGAGTGAAGTCATGTGAACATCGGAAGAGCATGCAAACCCCACGCACAGAGCTGGGCTGCTCCTTACATAATAAATTAGTAAAATTTTCCTTTATGTATCGCTCTGTATTTTGTCTGCACATTCCATTCACTTGGGTGAGTCAATCCGGTGTTATCAGACCAAAACAAAGGGGACGATTGATTGTAGACTTTAGCTAGATGATGGGTGACCATCGCATCACAAAGGCAGCCTTCATCTTCAGCTCCGCAGGCTTGTCAATATTTGAAGAAGTGCTATCATTTAAAGTACACTTAATAGGAAGCTATTGGTGAAAAATGATATCACACTTTTTTATCATCCTTCATCTGGTGTTCAGGAGAAGTGCCTCTTTTTTTATCAAATTTAAATTGCTTAAATTTTTGTGCCCACTCTTAAACAGGCATATCACTTGTAGCGCTGTTTATTTGAACTAAACAGCCCTTAATATGCCTACAAATCTATAATCATTAATTTATTTTAAAAAAAAAACTACACAGCATATTCTAAACGGCATGTGAGTGGGCCCTGCAATGGTTTGGAACCCCAGCCAGATGGGTGGATGTAAAAAATTATAAAACAAATTCATTTTCATATATAAAATAAGTTGAATGCATTTATTTGTAATGATGTTTTTGTATTTATTGTTTTCTTTAATAATAATAAACAGTTTTGACAAAAAGCAGAATAGCACAGAATACAGCTGTGAGTCAGTGTAATTCTGGGACTGAAATAGATTATTATTTTTCACTGTATCTTTCATCTAAAACCTTGGTGCAATTTTTTTTTTTTAGATATTTAGTACAAGGGCATGTGCTGGAGAGTTTTTCTGACATGCTTCCCTAACCTCTGTTATCTCTGCCCCATCTTCTCTGAAGGTGTTCCATATCCTATTATTTGCACCATGGGAAGCAAACAGCGGGAGCTGTCCTACTGGCCATCGCCAGAGCCCTACTGTGTTCGAATTGGTTTTCACACGGAAACGCCCCTGGTGTCATTGGCTTTCAAGCAGCCCCAGTTGCCCGCAGAACCAACTTCAGTACACCCAGAAATCCGCGAACAAACCGCTGAAAATGTAATAAACTCGGATCCCCCGGAAGAATGTTGGCCAGATTATAAAATCTCATTTAGAGTTACTTTGATGTCATAAAGGCTAGCGAGGCTGCAGAGCAAAAAGTGTATTTTAAGGGTAACCAAGACAAGATAAAATAAAAGAGAATCAAGACCAAATCAATTTTAATTGACTCTTACCATCACTGTAGCATGGAAGGGCTACAAAGATCTTTTTAAAAACCAAATGCACTGGCCTGGAATTTGATTACATTTAATCATATTTAAATTAAGCATTTCAAAACAAATGATTTATTTTGTATGCCGTGTGGACAGAGACATCACAAGAGCAGGGAAGGATGAGGAGACTTGCTTAGCTGAGCAGAATACACGCTTTATTACAGTCCTGAGCAGGACTAGAGCAGGCACCCAGCAAGCACTGAACCCAAATACACACAGCGGAAACACAAGGTAGTCCGATGCCAAATTGTACGGTGTACGCACGGTGGGAGATTTATACAAGCTAGGAACATGCAACGATTGGACAGGGTAAACACAAGACACATAGGCAATCACATGCATGACAAAAGAGAAATGCAACCATTAACAACAACAGTACAACAAGGACTATTTACAATTACATACAGGGACTATTTACAATTACACACAGGGGCTATTTACAATTACATACAGGGGCTATTTACAATTACACACAGGGGCTATTTACAATTACACACAGGGGCTATTTACAATTGCCCCCCAGCATACCATGACATGCTGATCCCCACTGGCGCTACAGTATTTTTGGTGTTTACCAGTTAACTCAACTTTAATCCTATTGAGTTTTAACTGTTTATTATTATAAGAGCCAAATTGTGATGACGAGCAATGTAAATGTCACACACACACCTCTTGACACAGAGGGGAAAAAAAACAGTTGAAATAAATTGTAAATGTTGAAACGTAAAAAATTTCATCAGGGCCTTCCTCAGATGATGAATATTCATTATCTTGACACATGTGGGAGTACAGAATTCCCTGTAGCTACTCTTTACTAAGTAAGGTAATCTTCTCCTTCCCACTGACTTAAAACCTTTACAAAACTCCTTGCTAATTAGCAGGCTGCAGCACATGATTAGGGCACTTGCATCTATTGGACATGAACTGATCCTGCTAAAAAAGTGCAAGTGACTAAATGCTAAATTAATAAAATTTATAGCCTGCAATCATTATGGTAAATATAAATAAATAGGGAAAGAAAGAAAAGAAAACATGTTGGAAAGAATATGTGGACATTTCACTCCACTTTCAGAAACCTACCTTCTCTACCCTGCCTCATTAGAGTTAAATGATAGACCATCAACATAACCTGAATCTGAGAGTTCAGATGAGAACTTTGACATTTTCATAGCCCACCTCCTAAGATGCAGGCTAACAGAGTGGATGCCTGTATTCCTCCAAAGTCTGTCAGTAGATTATTTATTTGTAATGTGACAAATATTAAATTCTGGCATGCAGACAATGAAAAACGAACTAAACTAGCTTGTGTTTGCTTTAGACAGACAGTTGAACAGGACTGGCAAGGATGGACGGACAGATAGACAAACAATACAATTTTTTTTAGTGTGTCCGCTTGTCGAAACATCACACTCACCTTCTGTCCCGGTGATATTCTGTGCCCCACATGTGTCACATCCAAAGCGATTGTTTGTGGTGTGATTGCGGTCCAGACAGTCCTCAGGTTACGCATAAGATCTGATCCCTACCTCTGTCTTTAACCCATAATACCACAGTACTTAAAAATAATAATTAATATACAGTAATAATAAAAGGAACTTGATACGGTACTGTTCCGTACCTTGAGCTGATGAACTGCTGAAACCATGCAATGTTTACGTGGACAGCACAATGTAGTTCATGCATTCCATCGTACTGTATTTAACCCGGTTTTTTTCTATAATATGCTTTATGGTAGTTAGTTCGTAAGTACTGTACAGTACTACTGTGGACTGCCTGTACTTGGCTGACATGTGGTAGCTCACCTGACACACACCATACCGTAGATATAGCGGCGCCACTGAAGCATGGACAAAATGCATATCAGGACTCAACAATAAATCACCAGTATCTGACAGAAAGCATGGAGCTGACAGCACACTCATAATAATGATGTATGACTTGTTCATCCGCTAGCCACAGAAAAGGCATGTGACTTACAACCCGACGTGTCATGAGTGATCGTTGGGGGTAGCTGCCCATCCAATAAAAAGAGCTCCACATGTGTTATTTACCTGCGTGGTGGTAGTTTATTCTGTGTGTTCTTCTGTTTTCATCCTGAAGATTCTGTCATGTCGTGTCATTTATCCTTTTTGATATGTCAAAAACAGCAATGAGACAGTTCCATGCGTGCTATCTGCCTGGACGTTCATATAACGAGGGCTAGCACTGGCTTAATGTGAGATGCGAGATGGGTGTTCTGATTATAGGCTCCATCTGAGACAGGCAGTCAGCAGCGCTCGTGTTGATCTATAACAGCTTAAAAAAGCTAAAACAAGAGTAAACGTTTAGTTTCTGTGGACTCTGCATTCAGGGGAGGTGATTCAGGTGGCTTGTGAGCACAGATGAGTGACTGATGTGGGTGCATGATAAATCCGGTTAAAATTTACATGTGGGGTAGTCGTAAGTTGATCAGCATGTAAAGAAAGAATATATCATTTGTCCTAGCCAATGTTAGAATGATACAGACTTTTGAAGGGCCTCGAAGAATCTATCTATCTATCTATCTATCTATCTATCTATCTATCTATCTATCTATCTATCTATCTATCATCCATAAAATTAGAGAAGGTTATAAACACAACAACTTCATTTCCTCTGTGGTGAAAGGCCTGACTGGGTTTGATCTGACTAAGTGGAAGAAGTCTGTGTATCAGTGGATAATTTTTCATATCTATATAACTTTGTGTGATTATTGGTAATTTTATGTAAAATGGTATTACCACGGCAGTATGACAGCCTCTCAGCTTGTTTTTGATGTGGTACACATCAAAGTTTAATGAAATGGTTTTAATCAGGTGACAATCATGTCCTTCTTTCTTTGTTTGTTTACAGGAAGCGTTTTGCAATTATAAAATATTTCATTTTCATTCATATTTTCATTCAAGTTCAACGACGCTTAGGAAAAGATGTGATCACATGTTACTTAAAAAAAACACGTAAGAGAAGTGGGAAAACAACAATTGTATTTAACACTTGGCATAAATTCATTGTGTTTAAGCATCGGCACAAATAAAAATCAACACTGGCCTCCAACAATTTTCAGCAGGTAATTTGTTTTTTGAATAATAACATCTTTCACTGGCTCTTCATGAATTCCTGGCACTTTAGCGGGTATTTAATTGATAAATGGTGCTTTTCATGCTACACCCGTGTCGCCCGGGACTTAATTAATACTGGAAATCCCAAGCTCAATATACATGGAGGGGCAAACGTTGCTGGAGGCTTCGTCTTCCCTCTACCGTCTGCTCTTCCTCGCATCAGCATGTGTAGATTTCCTTCTGTAATTTGTTTGTTGGTTTTGCGCCCTTTACTGCTATATTGCGATTTTGGTTTCCACACCATCCACCTCAGTCCTTCTCCTCCAGGCACTATTCCATAGCCACCAATCTGCAGCCCCAGGTCCCAGCAGTTACCAGTGTCCTACTGTTTCCCATTCTATGGACTATGGGACAGTTGGGCTAACCAGCTAGCAGTATGTGTGGAACAGTTCTGTCACATTAATATCAAATGAACAAAATGAGAAATATAATTTCATTGAACCCCAGTAATATTTCCCATATATAACAGATCTACATTTAAATATCAAAACTAGATAATTTAAATAATTGCAGAACAAATGGAAAAAGTAATCTTGAATGAAAATATTAGAAACTGTTATTGTATTCAGTGGAGCGAAGGTGAAATTTGTGATTGAAGTGTGTTTGCATACATTTATGGTCTGAAAGTTGTCTGCTAGAATCCCCCAAAGAATTGATCATTTGTAAATTCTGGTGACATTTAATAATAAAAGGCGGTCCGCATCAGATAGCTAATACGCTGGGTTAATGGTCCTGCTAATTAATCCAGCCTCTCAGCTGATTGCCTGTCGATTGCAGTTAGTCTTGTGTCCCAGACCTTTTATATACAGTGACTTGGACACCAAGGCAGAGATTCCTTATGTCTTCATCACAGCTGTTGAGTTTTGTCTCGGGAAGTGTGAAAATTCACTCTACAGAGCTGAATTGGCTCTAATGCAATATCCTTATGTGATATTACCTGAAGAATAGTATTATTGGAGAGATTTTAACAATCATGGGCACTCCAGGACTCAAATAATGAAACGATGGAAAAAAAAAATCAGGAGTAACACTTTACTTGATCGGGCAAAAGTGCTTAGTAATAACTCAGTTACTACTGAAGTACAAATCATTATAAATCGTGAACAAATATAGTAGCAACCTGAGATAAAAAATGTGTCTTGATTCATTACTGATGAACAAACATGAGCAGTATTTGTTGGGTCTATTATTTATTATTTATTCCTACATTAGTTCCTTAGTAGTTCCTTCAGTAGTTCACAAAGGTTTACTGAATTAATAGATATAGTAACAAATACAGTAATAGGTTGAGATAAAACATGTGTCACGCTTCATTAACGATGAATTAACATGAGATTAGTATGTAACCAAGATTTGGTCAGTAATTGCATTAAATTATATTATTTGTGCCTTGTCACGTAAATCAGGTGAATACTGTAACAATCAACCAAAACATGCCACAAAAACACATGCATACATAATCTGTGCACAAGTCCTTTAACCTCAGTATATCAACAACTCGGTGAAAATTTCATCCAGAAACTGTATTGATTGAAAGGAAAAGAATGTTCTGTCACATTTAGCAGCAGGAATAGGACGACCCGAATGCAGGCTGTGGGTAATCAACATCTCGCGGGGGTGTTTATTAAAGGGAGCAGGCAGGATTGCACACGCAGACAGGGAACAATGACCAGACAGGGATCACAGGACTGAGATACACTTATATACACCATTAATAGGGAGCAAACACAAGGCAGCTGTGAGAAGGTAATATGAGGGCAGGACCAAGAGAAAAGACTAACAAGCCCCAGCGTGGCTAGTTTAGTGCAACACCTAAGGGAACACGAGGGGACCAGAGAGGCGGGGCAGGCTGGACGTGACATATTCCTCCACATTGTATCTTCAAATTTAATTTGCATTAAATATGCAATAACAGTAATACAATAAATAATAAACAATGGCTAAAATGAAACCCCATAATTTTGCTTGTGTCCAAAATTGAAATTGTTTAATGGTGCTAAAATTTATTTAAAGAAATGCTGAACAAAGTTTTTTATGACTTTTTGGATGCCTTATTGTAAAGTCAACAGAAAAGGTTCTACTTATAGCAGCATTAAACAGCATTTGCTCTATGAATGAATTTTATACAGCTCAATGGCTAAACGCTCAAAACTGCTTACAGATTCATTTCCAGCTTGATTTTTTTTTTGAATTACTTGTTCTGTCTGGCATTCAGAGTCAGCATAAATATGTAGTATTGTTGCAATGTCGATGGTAGGCTTATTTTGACATGGTTTAAAATGAGGCAAGTCACTTGACTTCTGCACACTGCACTAATTAGCATGCCTGGGGGCTGGTGTTGGCTACCATGTGATTACAGTTCTAAGACAATCCTGGTTCCTGGGCCACGTTAGTAGGAAATGCTTCCGAGGTGCAGGGCTAGCCTTCTAAAAGACAGTGTCAGAGTTTTCTGGCATTTCTTATGTACCCAGGGACCAAGGTGATGGATTAAACAAAGGATTAGAGTTCTCCCTTTCTTCCTCTCTCTCTCTCTCTCTCTCTCACTCTCTCGCACAAACACACCTCCTCGCTCTCATGTTGTGCCAACAGAGATAACATCCTTTTTGAGTGATGCGGTTCAGTTTTTGAAGCTAACGGGAAACGGACGTAGCGCAAAGGAAATGGGACATTAGCAATGGAAATGAGGCTAGATCCATGCCCAGATCCACCATATTAGCCACCGAAGTCACTCGTCCGTTTGCCCATAATCCTTTGCACAGTTTGATTTTGTCCATTCATCCATTTATTTTATTCCCATGTCCTGGGTATGGATTTAAAGTTCCCTGAGATACGTCATTGTATCAGTGCAAACTCTAGCCTTTAACCCGTGGCCGCTTCTCATTTTGTATGGGAGTTGAGTAGCAAAAAAAATCCGTGAGACAGCCACACATTTTCTTAATTTTTTTTTGTTGTCATTTTGATTTTAAAATTCTACTGTCAGATTTGATACAGAGGCTCAATTGGGTGAAAATGGGACAGTTTTTCCACATTAAGATATTGTACTAAAGGGTCTATCAATATCAACTCAGTGGTCATCATCATTTAACAAACAAGAAAATGAATAATAAGATAGATAGATAGATAGACAGACGGGCGGACGGATGGAAAAAGACCCATTCATCAGAGTTGCAGATTTCAGGTCCAGAAAGTACAAATCCAGACCAGGATTTT
>JAODKF010000040.1:19224950-19238089 GCA_026779585.1 Mormyrus proboscirostris | reverse complement strand
CAAAAAAATAGATGAAGCACAAACACTGCATGTGTGTGTGTGTGTGTGTGTGTGGGGGGGGGGGGTCTGGGTGGTGGAGGTGTTGGGGACTGTTAATTAAACAACAGTCCAGGACTTTAAACTTGTCAGGGCCCAAGCAGAAAATGTTTTTCAGTGCTTTGAAATTACAATGGGGGGTTTATTTGGTGCTTTAATCATACAGCAGGGCCTGAGTCAGCCTTCATTCTTCCCAGAGGAGGAGCCGCGGGTGATGCAGGTTGGCGTGGTCGGGGGGAGGACGGGCCGCCTGGCAGCGCTTTAATCATATCTTGAAAGGCATGAGTCACAGAGATGACTGAAAGCTCAGCCTAGGCACACAAACACAGTGTGGAGTTTCCATACCATGTCTTTTTTTCATAATTATTCCAGCACTGTCCTTCCTCAGAGAGACCCAAGGGTACCATAAGGCAATACCTGTTCTGGGCCGTCAACTGGCACAATTTTTTAATTCCCCTAATTTAACTTGTTGTTTCTGGCTTATTCCTGAATAAAATAAAAATAAAGCATGTATGTGGTACATGTAGGAGGGCATTTTTAGACTGCACTAGGCTCTGGATGGACAGTTATTAATTATGTTTCCATGAAGAAGAATATTTTCAGTCTTCATAACAGGACGCCAAGTACCATTACCTATCAGTTCAGAAAATTACAGATGTGCGTCGAATGACGTCACTGTAACTATGCATGGGTTGTTGCTGTGGCACCAGTGCCAGATATAAATTGCAGAGGAAAAAGACACACAGGGGGAAAAAAAACACTGCATCCATCAGTTGGCTTTCTTATAACTGCTCTTCCAGTCTAGGTTACACGTGGAACCTCTCCCAGATGATACAGGGGACTCCCTGGAAGAAACAGCTGAATATAGTGCAGAACAGATTCATACACTGTGAACACTTTACAGACAGTAGATTATCTTTTTGGGCTATTATAAGAAACCTGAGTATCTGCTAATATCCTGAACATCCAAAGAGCTTGAATGGGAACCAAACCCATGATCCTGCAGGTGTGAATCCAGAGTGCTAACCACTGTGGTGCCCCTATCCGTAACAAAGAATTCATAATGTCTTCTGTGTGTGAATAAATTTCCCACTAGAGCCATAATATAATTTTATGCAATATTGCCAGCATTTAATTTAGCAATTGATGAAAATCAGTACTGCAGAATTCATGAATGGTGCGTTTGATTATCTATCCAATGACACGCATGAAGCCCCAAACAGCCCTTTGCAGCAGAGGACGCTGGGACTCGGCTGATCTGGGCCTTTCTGTGCCATTCCAGCATCATGTGGAATGTGCATTTTTCAAATAACGGTATTCCGAGTGCATTTTCGAAGATTAATTAAAATCTGTGTTAGTCCTCTAGTTCAGTGGCCTTTTCTTGGAAAACAATTTTATTGCAGATTACTGCTGCTGGAGAAATCAATGTGGGAGGGGGGTATCATTAAGCATGAAGTAAATTATATGCATATATAAATCCTGTTACTTTTACGTTTTTTCCCCTGTATCTGTACATTCACATATTATAGATTTCCAGCCATCTCAAATAAAATAAGAATTTACAATAAAACAGCTAGTCTCTGTGTTACAGACTACAGAAGCCTAGACTTTATTGTCGTTTTCACGACATAAAGGATAGTCTGAGTGCAATTAAGCCATTTAACAGCAAGCACAGTAATCTGAGTACATAAGAGTGCAACATTTTCTTCAGACAGTGAACCTTGTAATATAGTTTGTCCTGGGATGCAGGTAAACATGTTGGAATGATTGCCACTAAAGTTAGAAAGGTAGGCGGACCTTGTGATCCGGACATCAAGGGAGATTGTTGATGTCCTTCTCAGCTTTAATAGATAAGCTGCTGTATATTAAAAAATACAAGACAGCCCCTATCTTAATCATGCTAATTTCCAGCTTGTTCATTTGTAAATGAATTAGTAAATCATAAATCTATTTTAATGGCTACTTCAGTGGACGTATGCGCTTGTGATGCCTTGTTGCGAAAGAGAAAAAGTGCTCATTTGCAGGAAGACGACAATAAAAGATCCTGCGAAACAAGACATCAAAGAGCTCTGTGGAATTAGAGGAAATCGGAATCTTCCAGAAGGCTTCATGACCTGGAACTGTGAACTCCATTTTAGGCAAAGAACTTAAGCAGTAACAGACCATTCAGTGAGTGGTGCTAAACAATATGATATCGCTGTTACTAAACGGGGCGGCATGCAATGGTTACAAAATTGCCCATAGGTGTGCTTGTGTGTGTGAATGCTGTGTGGGTGTGCCCAGCAATGGGTTGGTGCCCCGTCCTGGATTGTTCCCTGCCCTGTGCCCATAGCCTCCAGACCCCGTGCAACCCTAAATAGGACAAGCGGTTACCGGAAATGGATGGATGGATGCTGCTAATTTGCCAGTGCAGCATCCTGCAGGAAAAGACATGACTGCAGCAGCCCAGTTGCCTGCATCCACTTCAGAATCTGTTTTTGGGAACTTCATCATTCTGCTTTTTTCAACCATGCTTTGACTACACGTTAATTTCAAGTGAGACTGTATTTTAGCACTTTGAGAAGATTCTAGAACACAAAGCAGCTTCTGCTTTGAAGCCTCCTTCAACCCTACAAACAAATACTTCCTATGACCTTGTGAAAAACGATTTTGTAGCCAAAGCAGTTCTTATTTAAGCTATTCTGTAAGGAAAGCTGCAAAATAATACAATTCATTAATGGTATGGAAGGCGATACAATCTAGAGCAAAGTCTACTATTCAATAAAAAAACACCTACTTTAATCTTTTTGTGGTCTTTATTTATAGACATAAATAATTGAAATGACTTTGATCCATGAATAGATACTGACTGCAATAATAAACTTAAAATCCATTAGTAATTTTATTATTTTACAGGCCTGCTCTGCTTAATTTAATGCAGTGTAGTATGATTTTATTCCCTTACACTTTAAAATATGAACCTTAGTATTACAGGCTGTGGGTATGAAAATCATTATTCTTCTCTACAGAAAGGCTCCAATAGCCAGTTTGTCTTTCCTAATTTTTCTCTACATCACAGAAATGACCATTGAGCATATAATTCATTATTGCTACCTCTTCATCAATGATAATATGAATGCTTGCAGACCTGCTTAATAGAAGTACTTTGGATTTATAGCGGGGAGTTTTGGACTAAACACAGGACATCATTTTCTTAAAGGCATGGGAACACAAGGCAGTATCATGTTCTTAAAGGCATGGGAACACAGGGCAGTAACATGTTCTTAAAGGCATGGGAACACAGGGCAGAATCATGTTCTTAAAGGCATGGGCCCTGAAATACCACACTGCAGATACCAAAAGGTTCAAAATTTAGGGAAGCAACAACTAAGTTGATTATATCAGTGCTTGTCTATTGAACAACTTAAAGTACACAGATCAGAAGTTTTGACTAAGTGGACTAAATGTTTACAGCTGGTCTGTTCTAGTTTGTGGCGCACTGGACCTGAAACATTCAGGCCTTCTTATTACCATTTTATTTAAACCAAATTAATATCCAAATAGGGCCTTTAATAATTTAATTTATCCCTGGGATTTAATTAAAAAAATCTAACTGGAATTTCCCACCCCTGGACTTTTTTACAACAGAGAGAAAAAGAAATGAGTGTAGGAAATATTAAACCCTGTCCGTTAATCCCTTATAAATAAGGCATCAGTGCGGCAGTGATTTAAGTCTTCAAATACTTTACTGAGATGTTTGTGAAGTTCATACGGTATAAAATGTGTTGTAATGAGTAACATATATCTCCCAGTACAACTCTTAACTTCCAGTACAAGTTATGATAGTCACAATTAAAAACAAAAGGTACCTCATCAGTGTCATGATCCGCCCCGTCCGATCCTCCTGTGTGCCACGCCCACCTCATTTCCTCGTGTGATGCCCTGATTGTGATCACCTGTGTCCTGTTAATTCCTGACCTACCTGTGTATTTAGTCCGCGTCTTTCCCCAGTACGTCAGATCCTTCATTGTATTGTTGTCCGATGTTCGTGGAGGTCTGCCCTGTTTCTCGAAATAAACCCCGTTTCCCTGTCCATCCGGCTCTGCTTGCCTCCTTGCCTGCTCGCCCGCCCAGTGAACGTGACAATCAGTATGTAATCCACCCCCCCCACGCCACCCACCCCCAAATTCTTGCTTTTAGTAAAACAGGCCAAACTAATGAAATGGATGCTGGACCGATAAGAGGTCAGGTCAGACCATAGTGTCAGAGCAAAGTTCACGCTTAACTGTATGCCATAGAACACTGAAAGCGCAAAGTATTTCCTCTTAATCACCAAAAGACACCCAAGAGACCTTTAGGTCAAAGTTCTGGGCGAGGTTTCATCGACTACAGCTAGTTAATATCTATAGCATAATCCTTTAGAGAACAGTAAACCCTCCTCAGAATGCAGATGAAATTTGAGGCAGCCATTAATATTCCTCCTAAATATTTGCACCATAGTCCAGATTAGTCAACTGCTAATGTACAAGCAGTCGCCAGGTTACGGATGAGGGCCATTCACTATGTCTGTCTTTTAAGTCGAATTTGTATATGAAAGTTGGAAAAATAATAACACAGTACATAATAATAATAATAATAATAATATTATTAATAATAATAATAATAAGAGTACGGTAATAATAAAAGTAACTACATGCATCGCACTGCATATGACAATGATAACTTAGGTAACACTTTATTTAAGGCCATGGATTTAGTAATTTATAAACACATTCTTAACAAATAACAAATGCCTTCATGAAGCATTATAAACATAGATATAATATTTATAGCCATGTTTGTCATGCTGTCATCACCTGCGCGTCCAGTCCTCGTGTGTGCCACGCCCCCTCATTACCCACATGCATTACCCTGATCATGCTCACCTGTGTCCTGTTATTTTGGCTCGCATTGTGTATATCAGTCCACGTCTACCTCTGTTTCCTAGCCCTGTAATTAACGTTTGTCGCGTGCTGCTCCCCCTCTGCCTGTTCTGTGAATACCGTCGGCTGGATTCACTTCCCCACTCACGCATTGAGCACAACACATGCTTAATGAATGCATTATAATGCATTATTAATGTGTCTATAAATTATTAAAAATGTGTTATCGTAACATTTTTAAACATATTATTTACTATTGTTTTACAAATAATAAGCGGTTTCGACAGATTTTAAAATTCTGATAATATTAAAAACCTTAGCACCCATTCCCTTGCTGTGAATTTATTAATATGGCAAGTTATTGAAAACAGATCATCACTTATGTTTGAGCCTCTTTCCTAATTAATAAATAACACTGATATTTTAATTACATCACATCATCTGACTACTGAAGAGAAGACAGCTCCTTCTTCCCTTATTCCGTTAACAAAGTACCATTTATATGTATTTAACAAAGTGATAATATTAACAGGTTAAGAGTAACCTTGTAGAATGATGACTCAATAAGACAATTCAGTGCATGATTGTAAACGTTCTCAAAATGAATCTCCAGTACAGCCGCCCATATTCCAAATCTGCAATTCATGTTAATTTCCATTTGAAAAATAACTGAATTATAATTACAAAATTCATACTTGGACCACAATATTTAAATGCATAAATCCTTGCATAATCACTCTACGAGTACATTAATGTTTTATTCTTAAAAAAAAACAGTGAGAAGTAATTACAGTGACAGCATAAAGCATAGACTTCAGACAAAACTGTATTGGGAACAACATGTACTGTGACCAATACGATTCCTGATTGCCGGTGGGAAAACGGATCTCAAGCCGCGTCCTTGAAAAGACGTTTCTGTGGGGCCTTCCCGCGTGGCAAATGGGATTCTATCGAAGTCGCTTTTTCCTCCAATGACAGATAAGAAAATGCACATAATGCACCTTCTATTTAAGCTCCTACAAAACATGTAGCATCCATTTTTGAATGCCAAGGCCATTTCTAGGAATACCATCTCTAAATGTCATCAGATACTACTAATGGGATTGAGGTGCTTACACCATTAGTGATATATTAAAAGCATCATGGTAGGCCATGTTGATTAGATTCTATGTTCATTTTTTCATGCGCACAGATTAAATATTTCCTTTTTTCAAGATGCATCTTAATGCTGAAAATTGAGATAAAGTATGGTTCACGGGCTTTGATGTCCACATAATTCATGCAATTTTGTGATAGCTGCCTACTGACATCTGCAGAAGTCCTTAAAGGCTATTGCTGGCTGTTAAAGGCCTATGCTGATGGACAAGGAAACTGGCACCGGAGGACAATGGACAGAACTTTCAGCAGACACCTGCTTTATTAGCTAAGACCTGCACTATTAGCAGAGACCCGCTTTATCAGTGAAGACCTGCACTGTTAGCAAAGACCTGCACTATTAGCAGAGTGCTAGTGTTGGTGCCTATATTTACTTTGACTTTTCAGTAGATCTACCTACACCAGCACTAAAACTAACTGTAAATGTAATTTAGATGCTCATTTCTATCTGAACTCTGTATGGCATTTTTTCCTGTTTACTTAAAATCTTCGTATTCCCAAAATCTTTGTATAAATATGTCAACAAATATTTCTTGCCTATTGTATCAGGACTAAGCCTTCATAAATGAGTCCCCAAGTGGGCTAAAACATTTTACTCGATCAGACAAAATAAAACTTTGCATTTTTAATGATGCATCCTTTTCCACATTATCTAGTATACAATATGTTAAAAAAGGAAATCTGTCTGAAGTTTACCGATACGGCTTTTGCATGAGCTCTCCCTGTGCTCATAATCATTCTTGTCCTTGCTGTTGGACTCAAGCACTTCAAATATCGCAATGTGAACTTTTTTCAGTATCATTCACCCCTAACATGCAATACATTCACAACAAAATAATCAATTCTAATCAATTATATGTAAATTGTCTTTTCTAGGTAAAGCGTGGAATTTGCTTTGTGTTTATACGGGTTTATACGGTATACTGTATAAATGAAGGGTAACGCTTTACATAAACTGTACCTTCATAATGCTTTTATATTGCATTCATAAAATGTTCAGTACACCTTCATAATATATTCATTAAACATTCATAAAACATTCATAAACATCATGTATGTATACCTTAACATTCTAACATCCCTTTTGTTGTAATATACATTAATGGCAAACATTATATACTGTAATAATACCAAACATTATAATTGTATAATCATGTAATGCTTGATATTAATGTATATTAAAGCTGTTAAGGTACTTGCATCTTGCTTATGCATGCAATATGAATGCATTATGAAGGTGCACTGAATGCGAAGTGCTACCAAATAACGTCTTTGTCCACCAGAGGAGGGTGAGGCAGGTGACCATCTCTCTTTGTGGTAATCTGGCCAGACTGTTTCCTTTTTCTGCTGCTTGTTTATATTTTTGGTGCTTGTTCTTGGTACAGTTTTCCAGAATAATAATGCAGTTTGTTTAATTCATACAGAAGTCCACTGTTTTTTAAATGCAATGTTTCCGTGAAAATGTCTTGAAGTCTTACATTAAAGACAAAAAAATGCCACTTTTCACCCAGAGACAGCTGCAGTTTCACCAGGTTACACCCCTGATTGTGTTAAGTACTCTATTCCAGCTTTGACTGCATACATATAAATTGAACAGGTGCGGGGGCCAGACGCAGAATTCACTTGTCAAGTGTGAAGTACCTGCAAAGATCCACAATGAGAGGGGTAGGTGTACTTGTGATTCATCTGTGTGCTTTGAAGAGGCAGGATGGAATTCAAAGTATGTGATGGCAAATCAGAAGAGTATATGAGGGAAAATGGAAGTATCCATTGATCCTTGATAACTACTCATCCCGTAAGGGTCACAGAGATCCTGGAGACCAGCTGCATGTCTCTGGACTGCCGGAAGGAACTTGGACATGCAGAAGAAATGTGTGCAGACTTCTCACACATTCTCATACAACACAAACCCACAGATTCAGAGGTTTTAGGGTGCAGTGCCCATATTTTTATCAATCTATTTCTGTATTTTTGAGAGACATGAGGTATTTTGTGAAGTGAAGTCCGTCCACCAGACCTTTAAATTGAGACAGACTGGGAAGACAGCTGGAGTATTACAGACTGTTGACAAATACTGGCTATCAGATTCCATTGTGGGTTGCAGCAGCTTGTGGTCTATTGCCATAGTGAGGGCTGGAGGTTGAGATGAGTCAGGAGCGTCGGAGGGACATGGGTACCCTGGAAGATTCATGGGTGGGCAGCAATTGACAGGGTCTCATGAATATGTAAAATTATACGTAAAATTAGGTAGCGGGTCCAAGGTGACATATTGTCTGGGGGCCCAGAATTTCTAGGTAGGCCCCTGGATAGACTGATAAAAAATCATAAACCAATTTCGCAGGAACGACACAGTGAACCTGCCTTTTGGTATTGCTTGTATTAGCTTACATCTCAAAGTTGTTGTTGTGGTATGTATGTGTGTGTAAGGGAGAGAGCAAGTGAAATAACAAACCCTGCTGTCATTTTTAACATGGAGGGTTTCTTTGGTTTTTCCTTTTTTGTCATTGACCATTAAAATAAAACAAAGTACCATTCTTTGTCCACTTGAAAAGCCAGTCCATATTCACGAGCTCACTGATTTGAATGGGCGGCCATTGTGTTTCCAAACACTCTGCTACACGCTGTTCTCCTACGAGTAGGATATAGCGAATACGCAGCAGGCAGAATCAAGAGAGGACAAAATGAGAGGGTTTAGAGGTGAGGGAGCACTGGAGCATTGGGCTGAGACTGAGTCTCGAGGGGCGAGAGAGCCACTGGGATGAATGTGGAGATGGAGGAAGGTGGGGGTCAGCCAACCGGTTTTCAGGGATTTTAGGTGGCTCCCGCCTGGACTGCCGGCTGTTCACATCACTCTAATAGAACAAAGGTCATGCTTCCCTTGAGAAGATTAGTTTTCTCCTAGAACATAATTTGGCAACAATTTCAGACATCTAACAGAATGTTCAATGCACTTTTGATATTTTATTCTACTCTGAAATCCCATGCTGGGGCTCTCTTTGAGAAGCAACCTGTGAAATTTTTCGAGATGACCCCGTTCAGCACCGATAAGGTCATTAGAACAATTACCGATGAAAACAGTATGAAGAGTGCGTAGTGCAAACACTGCCCCTCACGCCACTCTTCCAGCTGCCCGCGGAAGCCTGATGAGTTGTTTTGGCTGGGCAGGTTGGCGGGGACTGTCTCTTGATCCACAGGCTTTTACCATCTGAGAAGGAGGCCCATTATAGCAAAGGTGAGACACACAGGCAATCAATACAATGATCAGTTACAAGTCATTTGACATGTGCTTCAAAGGCATTGCGTTGCCATGGTGTTCCAACCGGCATGAGCTCAGGGGGAAACAGGACATAAATGCAAGACATAAACTCATTATAATGCAGAATGTGGGTAATGAGGGGTGCTATACTGGTCTGAAAAGAAAGTCACATTTTTTTATCCCTTTATGTAGAATTAGTCATAGCGTAGGTGAGCATGCATGTTTCCTGCATTCTTTAAACAAATATATCTGATGAAAATCCTATCGGCTCTTAAGAGGTAGTAATGTTAAGAAAGAGCTAATGGTGTTAAAACCAAAAGGGATGTAAGTGCACTTGCTAATGTGTGGCCACACGAACAACATCCAGTCCTGTGCGTCTGCAGCCAAGATTAAAATTCAGAAGGCAAACACAGTCCCGGCCATGCCCTGGGAACTCTGACACACAGGGAAACCAGATCATTATTGTGTTGCTACAAGGGTGCTCCATGGATTTAGATGAGATGTGAAACATTAAACTCATTTTCTACTCCACCCCCAAGCCATTTATTAATTTCACAGTTTGAAATTCCAGAGCTGTGGTGGAATCACATAAACAGTGTATGCCATTTTCATTATTAATCACATGACAACTTAATCAAAGGGTTGTGTGAATTTAATTTACCTTCTTTGAAAGGCTTGTTAAGATGCATCATGGCATTTGCTGAATTTCCTGAAAAAAATGCAGATTCTTATTCATTGTAAGTTTACCTATCAATTGCAATTGATGGCTAAGCTATACTTTTAAAATTATGCAGTTTTGCTCATATTGAAACATTGACTTTTATCTTCAAGTGATGTGTGATGGTTTGTGATGTGTCTCAGCATTAAGTCATGAAGCACTGAATTTAAATTTAATTAAATCGATGGCAAAAAAGTATATACAACTAAAAATAAGAGACCACAGCACAATTTTATGTTTCACTCATTTCTCAGTTCATACTGTACAGTAGGTGTGCGTCTATGAATGATGCACATTTTTTTGCAAACTGCAGTCTGGTTCTTTCCTGTTTCTCATTATTGAAGGGCTTCTTCCTTGCTTTATGGGACCTCAGTCCTGCTTCTAGGAGCCTGATACAAACTATCTTAGCAGTGTACTTCACACCATTAATGTTTCCCATTCCTTTTGAAGTTCACTTGATGTCATCCTTCGATTCATGAGAAACTGTTGGAAAAGTTAACGGTGATCTCTAGAATTAGAATGTCTCTTCCACCTTTTACCTGGCTGGTTTCTGGTCGCTCGCAGTGTCTCCTGCTTCACCTTATTCTTGTGTACTGCTATCTTAGAAATTTTGAACCTGAAAGCATCCTGTTGCTCATTGTAAGCTTCTGCCAGCGGAACCACAATTAAATTAAATTTGTTAAAAAATATAATATAAAAGTGGTCCCTTCATTTTTTTCCATGGCTGTATATATAGGTCCATTTAAATTTTATTCAGCTGAACTCTCCGAGAGGTCAAGCAATGCAATTATCATAGCAGGAATCAGAATTGGCAATGTTCAAGTAAATTATTTGCCTAAATTAAATAAGCTGGCCATAGTCATCCCATATGCAGAAACTTGGTATTAATATTCCCGTCAGACTTTTCTTGATCTTCCATGTCAGGAACTAAAATATTCTTTTTCTTCCATTCAGTTTTGCTGTACTCAGTTAATCTGTCCTCCTTGAGATGGATAAAATGCCTGGGTGGTGTCAAAATGTTTATTCTCTGTACATGTTGAACTTCAAGGGAGTCTTTCTTTAACTTTTGAACATTACCATCCAGGACCAAGAGAGTAATGCAATCATGTTACAATAAACTTTTCAGCTGCCGTGGAATTATGTAAATGAAGTTTTGGAATACAGAATGCGACTAATGTATCTAAATAACCATGACTAATTAGTCCACCTTTCATGTGACAGGTGTCCAGCCTGAATTACGTCATTCAGCGGTGATTTTGGTGTTTGTTCACGGCATCGTTCGGCCAGCTGTTCTGCAGTATGGGGGACAGAAGCAGATAATCACCCCTAACAATGGTACTGGTTAGGCAGCCCCAACCACTTCATTAGAGAGCACTGCTGTAACTAAGGAGAGATTCTCTAGAACAGAAAGAGGCTTCGTTGCAAGGATTACAAGCAATCACACAACAGGAGACTTATTTATTGGTTTTAGAGGCAGGGGGGTGCTCTAATCTACAGCTCCCAGTGCAAATGACCTTTTTTCACTCTGTTATGATGGCATTCATTGGAACACCCGCCCCCAGTTCTACGTCCTGATAATGAGTCCGCTGCCTCAAATACCATTATTCACCACTTTTAATTGCCACTTAATTAAAATGGCTTTGTTTAGCCCGTATTATTTGCTTTAGATTAAATCTTCTTTTGGCGATAATTTAGTGCAGGCGTAAGCAGTAGCAGGCAGATTATAAATGCATCCAACAATTTTTCAATGCCTTTTAACTACTTTTGCTTGCTTATCTCTTCCCGACTGCAATATAGTTATTACGATCTTCAATGGAGTGAGATCATTAACCCTCAGCACCTGGACAGGTTTTATCTGTCTTTTTTTAGCAAGGCCAGTAGAGACCTTGAAGAATGTGTGTATTGTACAAAGCTAATTGCAACCTTGTACCACTGCCCCCCTCCAGCCATATAGGGTAACACAGTCACTCGACATCCCTACTAATGAGCATATTTATAAGCACACAGGGTGCAAGGGGTACATGGGAGATTGTTATGCTCGCTACAGCGATGCTTTGTGGATTGCGACATGCATGCATGGTTAACAAACAGATATATAATGAATACCTCTCAATCTCCATGACTGGACAACCCTTAGACAAGGAGATTGTCTCTTGTTTGGTTAAGCAAATCGGCTTGGGGCAAAAATCGTTCAGTCGCTGTGCATGATTATTTATGGTGAATATTTATTTGGCATCTTTGGCCACGGCCTGGGAGAAATTGATAGAGTAATAATCAAAATTCCCGGGTGTTATCTCAGGGTTTTAGATTTAATCTCTCACAAGAAGATTCCATTATGTTGCTTTGCTCAAAAAAGCCTTATAAATCTGCAAGCAGAGAAAAGAATGTTTTAGAAAGAGGTATTATCTACAACAACCATTAAACTCCAGTTAACTACTGTATCCTGTCTATCGTCTCCATGTCGCTGAATATGTATGAGTACTCAACAAACAGTTCCAAGACTTCCTAGATATTAAAGCATAAATAATTATTGCTCTGCTGGAACAATATAGTTTTCACAAATATCAGGGAACATGATAGGCTTGGGAGCAAGAGCACCGTGAATAGCTCTGTTGCTAAATACCTACAGGGTCCAGTGTTTGAATCACACTGGTCTCTCTAAATGGCCCATAGAGTGTGATTGCATGTGTGTGAGTCATTTTATAGACTGGCATCCTGTCCAGGGTACATACGAACCTTGGATCCTTAGCTGCCCAGGATAGTCCCCAGCCGTCTCATACTCCTGACCAGATTAAGTTCTTAGGTGGTGGAATAATGATAGATATCGTTTTCTCAAAATACTGAATAAACAACCACTCAGTTTCAACCAAAAAAAGAAACTCATCACTCATGCATGAAAATTTTAAATGCGCGTGTTTCAAACAATATTGGTATCAGGGGTCATAGAGTAATCTAACAAACAGTGACCTGGGTGGTAACTCACAGTGACCTGGGTGGTAACTCACAATGAACTGAGTGGTAACTCACAGTGACCTGGGTGGTAATTCACAATGATTTGGGTGGTAACTCACAG
>JAODKF010000040.1:19203023-19224850 GCA_026779585.1 Mormyrus proboscirostris | reverse complement strand
GTGGTAACTCACAGTGACCTGGGTGGTAATTCACAATGATTTGGGTGGTAACTCACAGTGACCTGGGTGGTAATTCACAATGATTTGGGTAGTAACTCACAGTGATTTGGGTGGTAACTCATAGTGACCTGGGTAGTAACTCACAATGATCTGGGTGGTAACTCATAGTGACCTGGGTGGTAACTCACAATGATCTGGGTGGTAACTCACAGTGACCTGGGTGGTAACTCACAGTGACCTGGATGGTAACTCACAATGATCTGGGTGGTAACTCACAGTGATCTGGGTGGAAATTTTATTTTCCAATCACCTATTGACCTACAAAAATCTTATTTACTTGAATCATGTTTAATGCTTCACAGAATGATTTTATTTAAGGGAAACACTTCAGAATTATACTTTGAGTATCTTCCCCTTACCTTTACCCCCTATACCCAGTGATATTGGTGTTTGTCTAGTGATACGGAATAATATCACTCCTTTAATTATTGTGTTTCAAATAGACCAGAAATAGACAACAGAATCCAGGACACATGATCACACCTATATATAATTGTCTCTAGACTACTGTTAATAACTAATGTAAACGCAAATGAAGCCTATGTTGTGATTTATGACATAACTTGCAGTTATGTACTACAGCATATGACGCTATTATTTAAAGGTAATGAAAAGGGCAAATTGAATGTCTGCCATTGGAAGCTGAGGCAGGAACACCCATGACAGTGCTGGATAACAAATAGCTCCAGCGAAAAAATAGATCAATAAAGACTCCAGTGCGCAATGAGGACAGGTATTGCCTGGCAAGATGATCACTATCTACCTTTGCGTTTAGTCCAAGTGCCAGCAAAGAGACGTCCAACAAAACCCTCTCTTTATAGGAATGCAATTGGGAGTTATCAGCCTGGCTGTCCACACTGGCTTTTGAGGGCTGTAGAGGAGGTTCGCAAGTGTGGATGGTGAGGACAGTGAGAGAAAATTTGATGAAATGAAATGCTAGAGACTTTGGAAACTCTGGAACTGAAATTGTGACTATAGTTTGAATTGAACTTAATCCAAGGGGAGGTACATTGTGATCTCTCTAAATACCATACAGTCAGCAGAGGGATCGGCAGGCAGCTGCCTTTGGCTCCCAAGAGTAAAACTGAATTGAATTCAAGTCTGCACTTTAATCACAAGTTATGAAAAGTGCAGGTATGAAAATAAATAGCGTCTTTGCCCACCCTTGACCCAAATGACTTCTCTCAAGCCTCATGGGAGATCGTCTTAAAGAAAACTGGTGGCATTGTGCTCCAGTCTGCCTTTGAGCATCTGGAAGCTTCACCACTGTAGTCAGCAATCTTGGCTTCTCTTACGGCAATTTGCTGCAATGTCTGCGTGCTGCTAATTCATGCCATTTTCCAGGGACCATCAGGGGATCCCTTGACTTTTTGTTGAACAGTGTACAGTTTTATTTTAATTCTGCAGAACTGATTCAGTTGTGACTTGGCATGACGTCATGCTTTTTGACATTTTTTGGAATTACAGTGTATGATTCAGATAATGCAGGTTTATGGTTCATTAAGCTTATCTGCGAGAAGGAGCAAAAGCGACGGTCCCTCCAGGAGTTACAAAACTTGACATGCTTATTTCGGGACCTGTTCCCTCGTTCCCAGTGAGGTGAATAAATGTGCGTGCTCCTGGAAAGCTAGAGGATGTCATCACCCTCAGAGTTCTGCAAGGCCGTCTCGTATATATCAGTAATAAAAACCTTTACTCCTCTCTCATTATTCATTTAGTATTCTGCTGAAAGGGGAATTTTATGATTACTTTGCATGCATTGTCTTTCCCATCCATACCCAGCCCTGGTCCAAACTTTTTGTCCCAAAGAGATTCTGGCCCCTGTCTGATGAGTGGCACATATTTCAGTGGGCTAAGCGTGTGTGTGCCTGTAATCACAAGGTCGCTGGTTCAAACCCAGCCTCAGCATGTCTGCGACTCCTTGAGCAAGGCCCTTAACCCCCAGCTCCCTGGGTGCCATTACAGGTGGCTGCCCTTCACGGACAACTTACTCTACCAAGAGTAAGTTACTCTACAAAGAGTAAGTTGAGGGAGGCGTACAAAGAATTTCCCCACGGGGGCAATAAACCATCGATTATTACTAAACAAGGGGTCACCAACATTCTTCTTTAATCACATTTACATTTATATAGTATCATTAATCATTAATAACAATATATAACTAAAGGTAAACTGGGCAAATTTGTTATTTAAGATATGTAATGTTGTAATGCTCTACAAAAGTAATAAAGAACACAACAATTATAAATAGTGAATAGTGGCTGCAGGGGTACGCAATATCCAGCATCTAGATAAAACATCAAAGAACAGATTAATCTGAATTCTGTTTGATTTCATATTTCCTGCTGACATCTGCACATGAATCCTGATGTCAGGTCTTCAAAGATCATTACCTTCTATTCCATTTCTGGTGATGGGTACCACAGAAGCTGAACAGGAGTCTATTTAATCATACTGATCCTGTATTAGATTTTCGAAACCTAATTTACATCTTATTAAAGGCACTAAATGAAATTAAATACATTTTCCTCTGCCTTCTGGTTTTCAGACTGTAACACAAGCTCTGACCGTGTCTTAGTTAAGGCCAGATAAGGAAATTGTCTTGGATCTTAGGCCAAGAGATAGAGAACAGGATTCCTGATCTTATTTGCTCCATAAAGTTTTGATAATTTTCTGTGTTTTAATGGAATGAAATATGTGAGATACCTGCCAGACAGTTCTGTTCATAATATGCTGCAAAACAACACCCCAGTAATAATCTACATTAAGGAGCTAGAAAGAGTTTCTTGGTCATGTGGTCATTTATATTTGTATAGCGCATATAAGATTTTAAGTAATGCATGTTTAGGATCATCAGTTATGATGGAAATGATCGTTTGTTGTACATTGTATTTCACATTTGAATTTTAAGAACATAAGTACATGAAGATCACTTTCTATATATTTACATGAATTGCAAAATAGCACTAAATAATATTATTCTCTTCACAGACCGCCTTTGAGTTATTTGGTCAATAAATACAGTACTGTGTCTTAGACATTCAAAGAAAACTCTGGTTAAATGATTTTCATGCTGGTGTAAAATTACAAGATGTCTGTTAAAGCGTCAGCCATTCCAAAACCAATCCTTAAATCACCCTTATTTTTGCAGCAACCTTTGATGTAGCCAGAAAACTTTGGCTCAAGCAGTAGCACACCTTGTTTGACTAATCAGTACCTCACTGACTTATTTAACTAAATAATTAATGTGCTGAAATTTAACAAATGCATGGAATGGCTGAGGTGCCACTGATGGTTGGGTTAGGGAACTGTAGCCACGTTCATCTAGCCATTAAACAAGGTATCAGTAACTTTTTGTAGAACAGAATTCAATTCCTGTTGGTTTTTATTGTGTTACTGTTAATTTTTTAATGTTTAATGTGTTTTTTTCTGAGCCAAAATAAACTTACTACGCAGATAAATAGCTTTAAGCATTATCTTTGACTGCCTAAGAGTTTCGCACAATACTTTATACTGGATATTAACTGAACAGGGAGTAAAGATCTAATGCATCCTGAAATGGAAATTCTAAGAGAAAAACATAAGATGTGAAATAAGCTATATTTTCATTGTATTTACAAAACATTTCACAGACTTTGATACTTGAGTTCAGCAGGCCTAACTGATAAGCCGTTTGCCTAAAGCTGAATCCCTGACTGTGTTTGCAGCCTGCGGGTTTCCCTGGCGCCCATGTTAGCTTCCTTGGGTGTTCCGGGTTCCTCCCATATTCCAAAGACATGTTCGGTAGGTTAACTGGGATATTTAATAATAACAGCAACACTTTATTGATCCCTCATGGGTAAATATCCCTTTCATCTACTTTATCTTTCTCTCTGTTGGCATATAAACAGGTGAGAAGAAGCTTGGTAGCCACCAACAGCAGAATTCATGGAGCTGGAGCTCAAAGACATGACTATTGTGCCAAGGCAGAGGTCAAACCGGTAACCGTCGATCACAGGCATAGAGGCTTAGCCCACCGAACCACATGCTGATAGACTTTGGAGAAAATGCCAATAGCTACATAGGTGTAAATGCCTATTTTAAATCTCTTTTGATTATGTAAAAACCCAAGTAGAATCTTCAGAAGGAGTAACATGAAAAATGCTAACAACAAATAAACCCTACCATCAAATAATAAAAGATCAAAAAGAAAAGCCGGTTGTTCATCCCTCCTGCAAGCCGATGACGCATTTCCTGCCCTAACGGCATCCCTGCCTTTTTGTGACCCCTTGTCTGCATTTGCTGTGGAGGCAAAAGAGTAACATCCCCCCATCCATAGAATTTGAATGTGACAGGAAATAACATCGGTAGAGCTATAGATATTCAAGTGCAGATGTAATCGAGACACGATAAGTAAAGGCAGGCACCATTTCGTTGCTCTATTATATAATAATGCATGACATGCAATGTAAGACATAGAATAGCACCTAATTCTATGATAGGTAGCAATTATCAGAGGAAGGAACTATTTTGTCACACCATGATGTAAATAACTATAATTACATGTGTGATCGGCCGCGCTAAAGTGCCATCACTCTCGGTAATAACCAGATGGCAAACATCACGGCTGAACCTTGGACAAAAGTCCACAACGGACTCATCTCTGACATGGATGCCTGGATGATTTAATGTGGAAAAAAGCTTCAATGTAGCAACCCATCCATATATCGAACAATGCTTTTACATATATATATATATATATATATATATATACACACACACACACACGCATACACACATACGCACCACATGCACACACACATAAACATACACACAGAAAACATGAGGAGACCACAGCACATTTTCTTTTGTCACTCTTGGGTATGTGTCTGAGATTCTATACATACATTGTTTTATAAATACATACATGCACAAGTTTTTAAATTACATTCACAGATCTTTGTGGGGACCTGAAAGATGGTCCCCACAACATCAAAATTTGGTCCCCAGAATGTAATATAAACCTAATCCACATACATACCCATTGATTCATGCAGTACATGAGCGAAACGCATATGAGATCATAAGACTACGGTATCCCATCTGCCCAGAGTGTCTTTCCAAACAGAACATTACTTTTCGCGCTGTTGTTGTGTGAGGAAAAAGGCCATAATAGTCTTTTCACACTGGAAAAAAGTTAAATATAAGTACAATGCTTTGGACATCTTCATTGTGTTTGAAAGGGGTGACCATCAACCCCCACAGATACTGAAATCTTGGGAGAGATGGACTGTGAATAGACTGAGGTTAGAATAGTCAGAGAAGGAAATGCAGAAAAGCCATATTACACACTGACAGATGGCATTGAGGACCAAGAATGGCCTTCATGAAGAAACACAACTTTTAAAGCGAAGTAGCTGGTCGTCGACCAACCTCAAGAAATGGAAAATAAGAATAAGGTGGAAGTTAAGTTTTGCTCTTAAATATCTACACTTGGCCGTCATTATTTAGTTCCACAAACTAACAGGCAGAACCTGCGGATTTACTCCGAATTCTGAAATGACAGCAAAGGTTTTTCTCCTGAAAAATTCCTTTGGGCATGTGACATACAAGTGCTATGGTGACTGCCCCATCTATAAAAGTGGGACTGATACAGTCTCTATACGCCCTCTACCGCTTTTGCCCTGCTTTCTGGCCCCCAGTGGCGTCGAGCATCTGCCCCCCAGACCAGTCAGCAGAAGCAGCTTGTGACAGATGGAAGGTCCAACACTCCCTGGACAGACATAAGAGCAGATGCCCAGCAGACCATGTGACCTTCTCTTGAGTGTGCACTCTTCTTCAAAAGGGTGGGGGTATGGGGGGTGGGGGGGAGTCACCACAGAAGCAGCAGAATCCCAGATGTTGTTTTTTGTTTGTTTGTTTTTCATAGCATCTGAAATTTTGAATCCGCTTGGCAAGGTTTTTTCTCACGCTGTGTCGCTCTTTGGACGCCATGCTGGAAAGTTATCTGCGGCTGGGCTTGACAGCCAACAGGAAATCCCTACAAAGACAGAAATGCAAATGTCTGCATGTCTGTGCTGGGATGTGGTTGACGAGCTAATGCGAAATGTCCATGCGAGCGAATGACTTAAAACCACCAGAGTTATCACTTGTGAGTAAAATCATACTGCAACCATACCTTAAGATATAGATGAAATTCAGCTGCAGAAATTATACAAATATATTCCCGCGGCTGTGAACAAGAAAAAATGTTAGCTAATGAATTACAGCACAACCTCCAGAGATCTGAATCCTCTGTGCTCTGTTGCCTTCCACTGCTTTTTATTACTGGTGTAATGAGCAGTGCAATTATATCTTTATGGAAATAAACATTAAGAAAATAAAAAATAACCCTAAAACAACACCAAATTATGCCAGCTTGTAAGGAGCCATTTGTTTTTGAATGATATGATATGCCTCTTTATTATCTAACAGCAGTTCAGTGTTCACAGAACACACACACAGGCACACACACACATACGTCTCATACAATAAAAGTGAATTTTTCTGATGGAGTTTAGCAACCATGTTTTCTTTAGATTTGACTAAACTGCATCACCTTGGTCTGCTTTGATCAACAGCTAAGGTTACTTAAAATTGTTTAAACTAGACCGATAGTCCCAGGTGCTCCAGGGACTGGCTGATCCTACGGTCTCCTCTACACCAGATCCATGAGGTGGCCTCCTGGGATGCCTTTCCAGCTGTTCTGAAGGAGGACCCACCTATGCTGAGCTCTCATTGGCCGCTTTTCCTTCATTCTCTGGTCAAATTCATCCAAAACCATTTTTAGTGTATTTAAGCCAGGTAGCCAAGTTACTCTCCTTTCTAGGTGGCCTGGCGTGTCCAAAATTTTGACTGGTGCTGTACTGTACATACATACATGCAAAGATACATATCAGGTTTGCCTTTTTCAATAAGTTACAAGTTTGGGGAGGGGAGCACTTATATCAAACAGAAGTGAAACCAATTTCTTTTCACTTGATCTCAGTTTTCTTTCCCCTTGGAAAATGATAATGTACACCAACAGATGCTGTATGCTATATAATTATGGATCTGGAACTGCATTATTGGCCTAAATATCCATTCAGTTCTAGATGACACCTGCCACTAGCTAGTGTATTGAGTTAGATTAGGCTGAGATTACGGTTCCAAGCTGTTGATGCAGTGCAATGAATGGCAATCAGATCAAATGGAGCTAAAAATGAATAAGAGATGCTAGCATTGCTGTATGATTAGGAAGGCGGTGAAATGCGAAGGTGTTAGTGATTTCCTGCAAGAATGAATCAGTAGTTGTTCTTACTGGCATTGTAGTGCTCGTCTGTCACTTAGTCATGTAGGTGGTTGCTATGAGCTGGTTAAAGCTTTTTTTAAGCTTAAATTAATAGACGTTATAGCTCGATTTCTCAGTTATCCGTTCATTAGGTAGAGGGCATTAGTGCAAAATTTAACCCCAGACACTAAAATAATAATGAACCTATGAGAAGCCCAGGGATGGATCTACCTAAAAACAGCCCTGAGATCTAATGCAGACAGTAATGACTATTAGCAACTGTTCATATATTCATCGTATTCATTTCTTGATATAATGATTCTTCTCGAAATAGTGGCCTGACCCGGAGATGCTATTTGCAAGGGGTGTCACTCTTCATCGCTGAGAAAATGTTTCTCTTTCCTTCAACTTTGTACTTAACGTATTTCATGTATCAATGTAAAGTTTGTGATTATTTAATGTAGAGCCAAATATCCAAGCTAGTTAGAGATTATCCCAACAGGAACCTGCTCTCCCCCCGCCGCTATGAAAATAAACTAGCTCTGTTGGCTGAACTTACTGCCATGACATCATCCTATGTGGTAAATACTCCCCGCTCCATATTACAAAGCCTCGTTGCAGCATGGCCGGCCATGGCCAAACAACCGCTGCTAATTGCAACGCTGCACCAGCTGCGATGTTCTCGCAGGAAAAAGCCACAGCTGCTCCTGAACATAATTTAGCAATTGAAAAAGGTGCAGGCCCACATAACTCTCCCAGACACTGATTTGGATGACAAATACACTTGATAAGCTTTGCTGTTTACATGCCCAAGCATGTGCATGCTTTGTGCAGTAAGGTGAAGATGAAATTACCTGGAATCCAAAATTGCGGATTCCCTAAAACTGCATAATTCGGATGGCATTAATTGTGCTTTTGCTCATGTTTTATTATTTGATTTTTATTTGTCCCAGCTAGTGCTCATCCAACAGCTTTTAATATTTTATGTGAAACGCTGCTGAATGGCAAAGCAATTTTTCCGTGTTTATTGCTAATGGTAACACAGTGTTCCCTTTTCAGTAACGAGTTTATATTCTATCTTTAGGGACTTATGGTGAATTCATATAATCTTAACGTTTAAAATATAGTTCATTATTTATGCAGTACAGTGTATTGGGGTTCTAGAATGGAATCCCATGACCAGGCATAATTTTCTCAAGATTCTGGAACCAGCAAGCCTCCTTCGTCATTTTGAGGCACCGAGATTTATGTCTCCCTTCCGTCCAAACCCACATAAGGGACCCATCCAAGATTCCAAGATGCGGAGGGGCCCAGTGCCCCCTACTACTCTTCCAAGCAGAGATTATAAATCTTCCATTAGACAACACAATTTCTCCTATATATATATATATATATATATATATACACACGCACTTTTTTATGGGACTGATTTGTGTAAAAGATCAAAAAAGCTGGAGGGCAGTGAAATGTTCTCAGTATACAAAGAAATCCTTTCTAGGGAGCTGGCCTCTGTCATTCCTGTTGATGGCCATGCACTTTTTTATTTCGGCCACATGACAGTTAAATCTGCATATTACTGAAGAATATTCCATGACATTTCACAAAAGAAGAGCAGTTTTCATGCAGTCGGGTGGTTAAAGGTCAGCTTTAGGTTTGCTGTTTTTGACCTCAAGGGGATCTTCTCCATGCATTGAATATTAATGCTCAGCTTGTTAGAGCAGGGTTTGTCCACAAATATGGCTGTCATTAAAATATCCATATTTTTAATGCAATTTTTATTTCCAGGGTTCAAATTTGGGTTCAGTTCATGCTTTAGAATGATAAACAGGATACCTGAGTACCATGGAAGCAAGGCACAATGGACAGATGGAAAGGTGGCCTTACTGGGGATGGCTGTGAGGATTTCTGTAACAAAAGCAGGAGAAATGGAAATTAAAGACAGTTGGATGAGAGGAGGGGGGAAACACTCACAACGCCCGTGTCAGTCACAGAAAAGGCCAGACTGGGGTCAGCCACCAGCTTCTTGGGCTGAGGGACAACAAAAGTCCACGTGATGTAATTAAGGGGAATAAGGCACACTCAAAGTCAAAGCATGGGCTCAGCTTGCCCTTTGACCTTTTTACATGGAGTAATTAGCATAATTAACTTGTAGGTCAGAAAGACGAACATGTGAGTGAACTCCAATTTCAGATTTCTCGTTCTCTGTCTAAAAATCATGTCAAATTTGAACATGTATGTTTGTACATACTTGTGCGCATTTCCTCACGTTTCGCTTTCTGAATGGCTTATGGGATCCCAGCTTTGTTCATTGATTATGAGACCGCTGCACTCAGTCAAACTCCTTCCTGCAATAATTATTATTCTGCGGCATTGGTGGCGTGGAGAGCCTCTAATCTGAAGACTGGGGAACTGTGATCAGGCTGAGATTTACTTCACTGCTGCAGGAGTTTGCTTCAGACGCAGAGCCATCCTTCATCCATCAGGTAGAAGCCTACTAGGGGGCTGGCATTGTGCTGCCTCCGCTGTGAATCTGTTCACTCCGGCGGACATTGAAAACACTTAGATGAAGTGAAAAAGACTCAAAGACTGCGAAAACTAAGACACCAAGCAGATGGGCGACCAGTCGAACTTCCAGACGAACCGTCATGTCGGGATGCTGGGAACAAGTGGTGATCCATGAGGCTGCTCTCACACACCGAAGGGGACTTTATGTCAAAGCTAAATGTACAAGTGACCAGAAATCAAAGGACCACGAGGGCCCAAAACAATAGGCTGGGAGAATAGGCAAGAAGAAATAAGGATTAACTTAACCTCAAGGAAATGCTGAGGAGAGCAGTAACATGGAAAACCTGCACATCACAAACAGTACCAAATGCACAGCACAAGCAACAGAGCGACAGCACATGGGTAGACATAGATATTCACAGATGATGAGGTTCCCCATTCTGGTATTTTCCCTGCCCTGCACCTGTAGCTTCTGGGATAGGCTCCGGATCCCCTGTGACCCCGAATAGGACAAGCGGTTACAGAAAATGGAGGGAGAGCTGAATTAAATGACCATTCATGGACCATTCATTGAATAAAATGAATTAAATAATTCATAAGCACAGAATTACTTTTTAAAAGCAGGATATAAAGGGAGAAAAAAGAACTATCACACACAGGTAAGGCATTTATTTACATATTTATTTTTATTTTCAAGATCCAAATTTCAAGATCTTTTCACTGACGACCCATCAAGTATAAACACTACTGTAACGTAGGTCAGTAACTATGAAAAAAACTTCACAGTAAAAGAATTTTTCATTCAAACAATTAACACTTTTAGAAATCAGTTTGTGGTCCGTAAACTGCTTGTGACTATCAAGATTTAAACCAGACCATGTTGATGTATGTAGTACAAGTGGTTCAAGAGTAATAAGCATTTTATTTCAGGAAAGTCCTATTTTTTATTATTTATAATATCAGTTTTCATGACATTCATGCTCCAAAAAATCGGCATGACTTCCATACTATAAAATCTGGCCACAAAGCTTGTGGCAATTGGCGTAGCTCTCTGCAGTAATTATTATTATTACTGTTACTGTTGCTGTTTTGTGGAATGAATTAAGTAGCAGATTAAATATTGCCGCTCTTAGATATTCTGACTGCCTGCAGTACCTCAACATTGCCACTAGGACACGTGCCTATGAAAAATCTGCACCTGATATAGTTATAAGTACTTTTCCATGTGAAAGCCGTTTTTATAAATCTGAACTTTGGTGTGGATTTGACCGTACACACAATTTAAGATCAAATTTCTGCCTAAGAACATTAATCAAATGAGGCTCCAGATATGAAATGCTACTTCCTTTACAATTGTTCGACTGATGATATTCTGACTTTACAATTGTGCAAGAGAGATGCACATTCAGTAGTCATCTTTGAATTCTGATGTTACTGGGCTAGTGACATGCTGTACGATACTTAATGATGCTGGGCAATGGCTGGCTTCCGGTCTCTGTAGCAATCGTAAGTATTAATATCGAATACAGCGTTTAACAATGCATTGTACTGTGTCATTTAACCAAATAAACTTGTACTCATTTATTTACTTTTCAATTACGGATATTTATTCAGTTATAGTAATTATTTATTTACTCATTCCGTGACAGTAGTTACTTATTTACTTATCGTAACATATTCATATTTATAGTCACTTACAATATTTTCCACTCAGGACTGGTTCATCAGAACGTAAGCCCATCATATGTCACGGACAACCTGTACGGATGTATATTCTTTAATGTGTTTCATTAACCGATGGCTCTCTTCCTTGCTTTACTGCTCCACTTCTTTCTCTTAGTTCACATCGTAATCAGAGTATAGTATCACACATCTCCACTTCTCTTCAGTAATCCCTGCTTGTCACGCCTCTTGTCTGCCCATATTAATACTCAAAGCTGTAAACGCTCTAGGCTTCAGATAATTGATCCCATGTAGCACTCAACTGGCACTCGGTTGAAAATGAGAATGGACTTGCTGACAGCTCCGGAGCCGTTGATTGTTTTGTCACATTCTCATTAAAGCCATCCTCACTGCAGTTATGTCATTCATTATTAGTCTTTTCTTTCCTCTTTTATATCTTAACTTTGTAATGCAGGCTGAATGAATCCTTGGTTTATTTTGGGTAGATCTTGGGCTCAGCTTGCAGATATTAACACATTTGCAGTGAATCTGGTCATAAAGCATTTGGCGCTGACAGCTCTAGTTCCACTGCACACACTTTTCCTGAAATGTGCTTTGCTGTATCTGTCAATTGGAACAAAAGTCGTTCACTTCACAAGGCTTTTATTAATTTTATTAATATATATTTATATATATATATAATTTTATTGATGGATTTCTTTTAATGAGTCTTGTTCTGCAAAAAGACCACAGGCTAATCTTCTGCTGATCTGTTTATGTTTATGTTGCTGTGTTTTGTTGTTGAGTTTTTTGAGTTCACGTTTCATTCTGACTGTATAATGTTATTCTGTATTATTTGATCTCCGTAAAATACTTGCAATCACATCCGTGTGAAATGCGAGACAGTTAACCTGGTCTGGAGAAGACTTGTTCACTCACCTAAGTTACCATGGTAGCTCAGCGGGGATTAATTTAATACACGTCGATGGAACGGAATTCCCACTTAAATGAGCCAGACTTCTCAAAATAAGTCAGACTTTCCCTTAATCCTGCTTCGTGGAATGCCTCCCTGGAAGAAACCCATAATAATAATAATAATAATAATAATAATAATAATAATAATAATAATAATAATAGTGATAATAATGATAATGATAATTTTTTCTGTACCCATTTATCATATTATTATTAATGCTGTTGTTATTATCTTGTGAGACAAAGGACAAGCAGGCAGGATGTGAAAAATGGAAATAGTGCACGGAAAAGAACAGGACCACTAGGGAACAAAACAGGTGGACTGGGGACAAGGAAGAGAACCGGCAACAGTGGAGTGTGCGAGTACGACATCAAATCAACCGGGGAACACAGAACTGGGAAGCACCTATATATAATACAGACAAGGGAGCAAACTAAAGGCAGCTGGAGTGAAACAAGGGCAGGAACGAGAAGAAAGACAAATGATTACCAAGCGTGGCTCGTAGGCTATGCCAAGGAGGAAAGAGTAGGGTCACATGCGCAGGGCATATCATATTGTCCACAGGATTTTCTGAAGAAAGAAGACTCAGGACTGCCTAACCCAATAAAAATGAAGCCTGACGTTCAATGACTTTTAGATGAGGGCAGCATGCGTAATGACAGAAGATCATGCTGAAATCTGTAAATGTCTTTCAGGCCTGGTGACAAGCTATTTGATATTCTGGCAAACCACGGCTACCAGTTTGGCTCCCTGTAATACTGAAGAAAGATCATTATTCAGTGCCATAATGACAGTGCCATCTATGAAGGCGTCGCCGCTTTCAGAAATGCACTTTTATAAATGAATGCATTTTTACCAGGGGTCTTTCTTTTCTGTTGGTCTTGACCACATTGAGATTTGTCAGGGGCAGCAATTATTTCATAAGATATGCAGCTATTTTGAAATGTAAGGGTCAGTCTATCGAAAGGCTGACCTGGATGCCACATGCAGTTTTTTTTTTATCATTATTATTGTGTATCTCCGCATTCCTCATCAACATAAAATGTTGTCATCGCTGTTGCTGTGCAGTTGCTGGTGCTCATCTTGAGGGGAAAGGTCACCATGCTTGTTTTCAGCTCTGTGGATTCTGTTTGCAGCTGCCGCCTTAACTGCCAATTCCCCAGCGACAATGCCCCCTACCTGTTGGAAGTTGCATTACCATTGGGTGTTGAACCTGTGCATTCACACCCATTCATGCATTTCTGCTTCTCCCGACCAGTATTGTAAGTGGAATTCAGCCCTTTTTCATCTTTGTGGACGATGTTCTGGAATCAATGAATAAAAGTCCTATGAAAACTGTTAACCAAAGTAATCTGTTATTACATAGCCCACATTATATTCATGATTGCATGGTATATGGCTGACAGTCATAACCTGACCCTGTAGTGTTTAAAACCTCGTTTTAGGCTGTAATCAAGAACTGCTAGCACATCCACATATTATTTTTCACTTGCCCATAAATACGTAAGAGAACCAAAGGGCAAAACAGTTGGAGAGATGCGGGGTCCCATTCTTTAACAGTGCACGCTCACCCATTCAAGTAACTGGTCACCATTACTGACAGTTCTCCGAGACACGATTGCCGTGTCCTCTCCCCCTCACAGAGAAGCTGGGGGGGGGGGGTGAGGCTCCTTCTGTCAGTGGCGGGAGCAGAGAGGCGCAGCGTGCCGGGGGGAAGCCTCAGACCTCCCTGCTGCTTCAGCCCCCAGCTCCAGCTTCCCTGCCAGGGACAATGCTGACTAATGGAAATGGGATGCGTAGCGAGCAGGAACCAGTGCGTCCTGCCGGCTCTCTTCCAGCAGCCCGAAACTGGCGAGGTACCTTTTAATTAATCATCTATTGTTGCTACCCCAAACACGCGCACTCCACCTCAGCACCTGGGGTACTGTCCAAACAATGGCAATATATAATAAATGTAGCAGGGCCTAGCCGGGGTGCATCGTTACCTAATTACGCTACTCACCCCGGATTGTTCTGGAAAAAAAAAAAATCCAGCAAGTGTGGGAACTGTGAAAATCGTGCGCTGTGTAAGTCACTTTGGACGAAAGCATCTGCTCGGAAAGACAAAAACAGAACGCAATTTCCATCTGCTTTGTGTGGTCTCGGCTTTTAATTAAACGACTTCAGGGTTAAACCGTGCCTGTGGACCTGAAGGATTTTCACAGGATGTCACACAAATAGGACACGGAGTGGCCTGGCATCAGGACACCTGAATGTCATCTTATTAACCAAAATAATTGGATTATTCTGCCCCAAGTGTCAAGAGACTTGGTCCCCCTGTCACATAGAATTATAGCCTTTTGCTTTCATTGGGAACAGCCAAATGCTATTTATGCCCATCCGCTAAACGCATTTTTGGACGCCTGCTTGTTTACATGGTGGTCCTAATAAATTCATCAGCATTGTTTGTCTTTTAACTTTTCAATTAAGGCATTTTTATTAATATTCCTGTGCATAATGTAAGTTGTTTATCCATTCGTCGCTTTTCTTTCACCTCAATCAATTATGCTTCCTAGCATTTGACATATAGCTAATCAAGAGCTACTTAGTAGCATCAACAAAAGCTAATCAACTGTTTAAAGAAAATAGTAAAAGACTGTGTAGTCCATCATGCTGCCTTTTGCATATTTTATCATGCCAGCGACTGAGATGTATACTGACTGGAACAAGCTGTTTTATAATCAATTAGGAGCTTTACCCATTGTCACTAAAAGGGGAAACTTAATACTAAAACTTAATACTAAGAACAGTACGGTGAGCTTAGCGACGAGCGCTCATGATTGGTGCTGCTAAGGGATGATTATCTCTACGTTATTTTTGCATCACCAAAATCCAACATCCATCCATTCGTTTTCTATACCTGCTTGTTCTATTTAGGGTTGCAGTGGGCCCAAAGCCTGTTCTGGAAACTATGGGAGCAACGCAGGGAACAACCCAGGATGGGGCGCCAACCCATCGCAGGGTGCACTCACACACCATTCAATAGCTAAAATATGCGGGTTAAACATAATTTTAAATATATGAAACTATGAAATATGCAACTGGACCCGCAACTGAAAAGAAAACAAGATATCCTTATTATCTGAGTATTTATTGAGAAATTTCAAGTTGAGCACCATGCTCAGTGTCATGCCCGGCTCATCCGATCCTCGTGTGTGCCACGCTCCCTCATTTCCCACGTGTATTTCCCTGATTGTACTCGCCTGTTGCCTGTTAGTTTCTACTTGTCTACTTGTATATCAGTCCACGTCTTCCCCTAGTTCGCGCGATCAGTCATTGATGTTTGTCGCCGTTTACTGCCCTGTCTCTCTCATTAAACTCCGTTTACCCTGTACTCTGCCTCGCTCCGTCCTTCTCTGTTCACCTGCCTTCCCCGGTCACAACACTCAGAATGTACAATAGTGTGGCCTGTTTGATAAGGTACCCGTTGTATCAATATTAGGTCCCAGTAAGTAAGGATACATTTTCGTTTGGTTGACCATTATTTTAAATTAAAATCCCCCTTTAATGAACAGTAACTGCATTTGAGAAGACTGCGTGGTTATTATCGTGATTATGGCAATAGATCTGTAGAAGGTTAGTAGTAAAATCTTAGAGCAGAATAACCTGAATCACTGAAAGCATGCAGCTTTGTAAATCGGTTTAAATATTAAACAGATACAAAGTGCTTTAAAAAAAGAGAAGCTTTTGAATGGGACTCAGACTTTTATTGGTTGAGTAATATCTGGCATTTGATCAAAGCTTTCTGTTTGCAGTCAACCTCTGATGAAAATGAGAAGTTTAGTTTCTGGATGCTTGCCACCTTTAACAAAGTTACCCAGTAGTGTCTGAAACGTGTTCTGTTTCAATGAGAATATAGGAAACAAGCTTGCACTTATCAAATTATTCTATGAAATCTTCATTACCAGGGCAACTTTACAGACCAGAGACGCTGTAGAAATCATCAGGAAGCTGTTGTTTCAGCCACACTTTGCCAGCGGCAGAAAAGAGCATTAGAAGTTGGGGCAATTTAAACTTGGTAGTTAGCACTGGGGTCCCTCTGGGACGAGGATTTTATTCTATGTGTGTCTAGTCTATGTGTGTGTCTAGTCTATGTGTGTGTTTGCATGTTCTTTTTGTGTTGTTGTGGGGTTTCCCCTCACAGTCCAACGACATGGCGGAGTTGCCAAATTCCCCACAGCTGAGTACTGTTACTCTTCTGGATGTGGAAGAGACAGTGAAGGTGGACTCATCAGTGAAGAATACATTTACATTTACAGCATTTAGCAGACGCTCTTTTCCAGAGCGACTTACAGCCAGTGCTTTGTCGTCCATGACTGTTCTTTAATCTATGTGCTAGGCCTGTAATCAACAACTGTCATCAAGATCAAGTTAGTACATTATATATTAAAAAACCTTAGGAAAAATCAGTACATAGGAAAAACTTGTTAGTGGGATTTTTTTATTTATTTATTTTTTTAAATAGAGAGGGTGGACAGTAAGGGGGTATTAGTCTCCTAGGTACTCCTTGAAGAGGTGTGTCTTCAGACGACTCATGAAGACAGGAAGGTCCTTGGCTGTTCTTATAGCAGGAGGAAGTTTGTTTCACCACTGAGGAGCCAACATTGCAAAAAGTCTTGATGCATGTAGTCCTCTTTTAAATGTTGGTGGTTCAAGATAAGTAGTGCTTGATGCTCTGAGAGGATAAGAAGTGACACGATTCTTGATCAGTGTTGCCAAGTAAGGAGGGACTGTTCAAGTCTTGGCTTTAAAGGCAAGTGTTAGGGTTTTGAACCTGATGCGGGCAGCCATAGGGAGCCAGGGTAGGTTCCGAAGAAGAGGTTTGATGTGTGAGAATCTAGAAACATTAAAGGTGAGCCTGGCAGCTGCATTCTGGATCAACTGAAGTGACCTTATTGCCTTCAGTGAATGAGTTTCAGTAGTCCAACTTGGAGATGACCAAGGATTGGACGAGTAGCTCAGTAGCGTCTGTCATGAGGAAGGGTTGAATCCATCTAATGTTGTAGAGAAGGTATCTGCAGGACCTGCACAGGTTGATAATGTGTGAGAAGAATGAGAATTTGTCATCCAGAACGACACTGAGACTTCTTACTGTTTTTGAGGGAACAATATGAGAGTTTTCAAAGGAAATGGCAAGGTCAAGAGTCGGTGATGAATTGCCTTTGATGTACAGCAGTTCATTCTGGGGTTTAGCTTGAGGTAGTGGGATGTCATCCAAGAGAAGATATCAGTCAGGCAGTGTGAGAGTCAAGTTGAGACCTGATGGTCATCGGGTGGAAAGGAAAGAAGGAGTAGAGTGTCATCTGCATAACAGTGGTAGGAGAGCCCATGTGCAGATATAACCTTCCCAAGGGAACCCTTGTATAAGGAGATGAGAAGGGCTCATCTTAGGACTGAGCCCTGAGGAACACCAGTGGCCAACCTTCTTGGGGTTGATTGGGAACCTTGTCATGCCATCTGAAATGACCGGTTATCAAGATAAGATGCAAACCATTGCCAGGCTGTACCTGAAATCCCAAGGCTGGAGAGAGTATCCAGGAGGATCTGGTGGTTGACCATGTCAAAGGCTGCAGACAGGTCCAAGAGAATCAGAACTGAGGACAGGTTGGAGGATTTGGCTGCATGAAGTTTTTCAGAGATGGCGGTAAGTGCAGTCTCAGTGGAATGTGCAGCTTTGAATCAAGACTGGTGAGGGTCGTGAAGTACATTTTCAATGCATGTTTTACATTGTTTGCAGCTCAAGATTTGCACTGCTGGCACCATTGAACCTGATGTTAGGGTTAGCACATGGGACCAGAGGTTTGGCAATAGCAGGCCGACCACTAGTATTGACCCTGTGGAGCACTCAAGAAATAGTTTTGGTGGAAATTGAATAACTGAGGTGCGCATTTAATTCTGTAGTGAATTGAACAGCTGTGGTTTTATGTTTTTTGGATACAGTCTGGGTTAGTTCCCAGACATCCCTTTCAGACAGCTTCCTCTATCATCCATAGTTACCCCTTTTGGATGTGGTCTGTCTTTTGTGATGGTATATCGACATTACCCCGGATACTGTGGCTCTCGAAACACCACAAAGACTTGCTGTCCTGGTCGCAGAAGTGCCAGCCAGACACAGCAACGATTTGTCTTCTTCTGAACTCTGACACATCGCCCATTATCTTGTGTAGATTGCAATATTTGATGTACAGCTGTGCTATTGTTCTGCTAATTTAACCTGCACACGTTGCTCTTACTTACGGAATGTGCTGTCAGTGACTATTGACCACCAGGCCGCACATATATAGGCATTAAACCTGAAACACTATTTTGGTTAGTATTTCATTTTATATACTTTTACGTAAGTGTAGGAAAGTTCACCTCAGAATTCAAAATGACATTACAATTTTTTTCTTACACTTCTATATGGAAAATGTTCAATGAAATATCTTAAACATTCTATGTCTTGTATGTTCTTTTTATCTGAAAGATTAAAAATACTTGTCTTTTCCACCCCGAGACCCGTCGTATCTGTCAGTCTCAGAAATGGACGCCCTGTCATGGACGTGCACTGCCTTACAGCGTAATGAACGCCAGTCCTGAATACAGCAGACGGTTCGCACAATGCGTGACATTTGACAGTCTGTTTGGGAGCACAACCTTTCCGGCTGCCGAAGCCCAAAGAATCAAGAGTGAGAGACATCAAACTCAATATGAACAGTCCTTTATTTGCTGCCCCTAAGCTTCTTGACCATGTGATGTAAAGATCACGGGTTTACGTTCCAGAAGGCATTGGTTTTGCACCATTGAACTGTTTATATAAAAAGCTGCAGTAAAAATAGCCACTGTATCACTGGGTTTGTTTTGGTGATATACTGCGCAAAAAAACGACTTTATATAAACTAAACTTTGAAAAATAACAATAGTAGTTACTAGTGCTTACTGCAATTAAATTTTTGGCAAGAGTAGTAGTATCGGTACCTGATTTGTGAGAAATGCATCAACCTCAAAACAGCAAAGATAAATCAACGCTGAAAATGCTTGGCAGTGAGACTTGAAATGTCACACATCAGAAGAGCGGCTGAGTTTTCTAAGGGGGGGGAGTAGACAATGAAATCCCCCAGCAGGTAGCGAACAGCCGTCGGCCGACAGCCGTCACGGTGTGCGGGGGGCGAGGGGCATCGTACGAGGCGTCAGGATCCCCAAATTCCCCACTGGAAGGCGCCCGGCAGATGTCAGGGACGCAGGTGATGGCGGGGCGCCGGCACGATGACACTGAGGCTCTAAACAGCTGTCACACTGCCAGGAATAAGATGAGCGTAATGCACCTTCTGAGCCACGGCCCATCTTGGGACAGAAGAAATGACAGCCAGAGGGGGCGCTATGGAGCCATGCCAAGAAAAGTATGCATTTCCCAACTGAAAAACTTAAAAATAGACCTCAAAATCAAGCTCAAAATGAATCAGAAATGTTCACTTTTTAATAAATAGTTTGAGATTACTGTCGCTGGAGTGGTAAACACGTCGTTTTCATTTTTTAAGGGGATCGAAAACAGCAAATACTGCTTTCTGCCACTATCCCATAAGTCCACATGTAGCATAAGGTGCCGCTTGTATGTTTCAAAGGACTGTTGTTGCTAAAGCAACCCTGTTTTCAGTATATTGAGTAGCTGAGTGTGCCATCACTGTTACGAATTTTATGGCCGACTATAAATATCTGTGCTAAAATTTCAGTTTTATTGTCTTTTGGGAAGAGGAAAGTGACTTTGGTGTACAGGAAGAATGATGCAACGCGCAATAGAAATAAGGTAAAAACAAAAAACCAAAACACTAGAACGAAAGAAAATAAGTACAAGGAGCGAGCAAGTTGTGCGATCACAAAACAAACTTCAGCAGTCTTCCATGTGTGCTGAGGAATGTGTAATTCTGAGAAGGGGTGGGTGTCATAGCAACCTCCCCTAGCGGAGAATTCCCAGTGTGAGCAAAGGCGGGTGATGATCTTTGTTTTGAAGGAAGACCACATGCTGTGAATGCAATATACCAGGCTTCCACTCAAGCTGTCATTCAGCTGCTATCAGACTCGGCATTTGCAGAGCCGAGGGGAAACAGCCAGCGGTAGCCAGAATAGGCTGGAATTTTACTAAAAAAATAATTGATAAAGGCGGATTTTCAGAAAACAATATATTGGTGTTTTTTTTTTCCATACTTTCAATGACTGACGATTACTTTAGAAACTGTAAGGAATACCGTTTAAGTAATATTTCTTGAACAAAAAAAAATGTTTCCTGAATGGAAAATATTTCTTGAACGAAAAATTCTTTCAAACAAATATTTTACTTTTATTCTCTCAGAGTACGCTTTATCGAAAGTGGCTTTTAATTGGAGTAGTTTAAACCTAGCATCATATGAAAGAGTGAACCAGTGGTTCATGCTATTGACTCGTACCTTTGAGTCTCCGCCATGACTCATGTATGTGGCATTGGCATGTTGTCCCTGGGTTGTCATGGGATTTCCTCTGGAAATGCTGGTCCTCCCCACAGTCCTAAAATATACTGAGGTTATTTGGAGCTGCTTGATTACCCGTAGGTCTGAATGGTGCGTAAGTCTGCCCTTGGGTTTTTTTCCTGCCCTGTGCCTGTAGCTTCCGGAATAGACCTCAGGCCCCCTGTGACTCTAAATGAGACAAGGGGGTACAGAGAATGCCTGGACACCTTGATACAATAGAGTCCCCCTAGAATATTAACCGACTTGTGTCCCAAATGATTTTTGCATCATTACCGCTGCTCATACTCTAATCGATACAATTGTTTCTATTACCATCAAACATCAACCCAAAACCAAAAATGGACATTTCATGTTACCTCTGCAGGGCTCACAGTGACCGTCACCACTGGCATCATCACCTTCTTATATCATCTTATCTCAATCTCAATTAATTAATCAGTAATCACGCAGCAGGGGGTGGAGGACATCATTATCTTATAACCTTACATGGTTAAAAACATCGGTCTTAAATATCTACTGAAGCCTGCATGCAAGCTCAGAAGGGTGGCACGGTGGTTGACGTTGTTGTTTCACGTCTCTGCGACCTGGGTTTGAGTCTCTGCCTTGGTTCCATTGTATATTCTCTGCGTGGTGTTTCCTCTGGGTACTTTTTTTTTTCCTCCCATAACCCAAAAACACGCTGAGGTTAATTGGCGTTACCAAATTGCCCATAGGTGTGTGAGTGTGGCCTCTGAGGGGGGGGCGCCCCATCCTGGGTTGTTCCCTGCCTTGTGCCCTGTGATGGGTTGGCACCCCATCCTGGGTTGTTCCCTGCCTT
>JAODKF010000040.1:19185258-19202923 GCA_026779585.1 Mormyrus proboscirostris | reverse complement strand
GGTGCCCCATCCTGGGTTGTTCCCTGCCTTGTGCCCTGTGATGGGTTGGCGCCCCATCCTGGGTTGTTCCCTGCCTTCCACCTGCAGGCTCAGAACCATGAACAGGGCAGGCAGCTACAGAAAATGAATCGATGATCTGCAAGCAGTAGTGTTACATGCATAAGTAATTTGTTTCTAAATAGAATAATTTAATATTTAAAAGTCTTTTCAGCTAGTGTTCATGATTCCTCTAATTTTAAAAGCTTTGCGTAATGCGGGTGAGTCCCGACTTGATAATAGCAGCGAAGCCTAATGACCTGTCAGCAGATCCATCAGACACGCCGGCCAGAAGGTTTTAATAGTAGCGCTGGGCTCTCATCTCTGGGCCTTCATGCAAACAGTGCCGACAGTCGAATGACGGGATTCTGCCAAAGGACTGTTTACCCAGCGGGCCCGGCTGTCAGTCACAATAGCGGGGAAAGGAGGGAGTTCTCCACTCTGCCAATAAACACGGGACCAATACCAAAACGGCAGATCAGTTTTTTATTTCCTCATTATTTCACTAATGGTGGGAATGCATGTTTTCCTGAATTTTAGAGGACGAAGGCCATGGCAGTATCTCACTTGGGTGAATTCTGGCTTGTGCATGCTATGCTTAAATGTAACACATTTCTCACAGGAAGTATTGGGATCTTTGCTTAATTCAGTAACAATATTGCACATTTATTGGTTTTATAATAAAAATTACTTTATTCATTCGTTTCATATATATATATATATATATATATATATATATATATATATATGACATTAGAAATAACCAACAGTTTTAAGTAAAACATTAATTTCAATCAGTAATAAATTGAAATCCAAATAATAGTTCTAAAAGTACTCTTCTGAGTTAAAACAACATTGTTCATTGATAGCCTCATTGGATGCTTTTTAATTAGTAACACCTTTGCAATAACATAAAACACCAAAGATTTCTGTTTAGTATCCCTTTGGGAGCCAAAGACTACAGCTGCAATTAATAAGAAAATGGCAAGAACAGAATTGAATGAGTCAGTCAAAAAAAATATATATGACACTAAATAAAAGAAACATGTCTGTGTGGAAGATATGTGCAGATATGTTAAACATTGCTTGTCAATGGACTTTTGTTATGAAACCAATTAATTTTGAATATTTTTATAGAATTAAACAAGTGCCCCAAGACGTTCTGTGAGTAGCCTGGTTACAGTAAGCTGCACTGTGAGACTAAGGCTACCCAAGCCCTTAAACACTTCACTAGGCTAATTACTGTGCTAACTGAATTGACATAATTTAGGCTATTAAATCTGCAGTGAAGCTGTTAGCAGCTTTAAGGCATTTTGGAAATCCTGGGCACGCCACTGCCCCAAAGGATCATGGGTAAAGAGAACAGATCGATAGTAAAGTGGAATCAAGTCTGTAATGGGCTTAAATTAAAACTAAAATCTGCGGATTTTTGCTGTTTCAAAGCAAGAACTGAAATCTATATTTGCTGCTGTTAGCTGTCAGTAGAATAATCGCTTTAATATGTCTCTGTTTATGGTAAAAGAACAGGAAAAAAGAATTTTGACTTAAATGATTTGTGGTTATTTTGTTAGCTAAAGAATCTGTTTAAGATGTTTTGACTAGCGGTTAGACATTGTATATGATCATAAATACAGCTACCAAAACAGTAACGCAAAAAATCTGAGCCTGACAAAATTCAACTCAAAGCAAGGCTCTATACCATTTTGATATGAAAAGTAATCAGAAACTCTCCTCTGAGGCCTTTATGTACACATATGCATTTGTCCATCTTCCAAATTCTTGTCCTTAGCAGTGGGACCTGGACCCTGTCCCAGGATGCTTAGTGCACTATGCAGGGGACAAACAACATGGGAATCAAAATAAATTCCTTTAACTGCATTACGAGTCAGTCTGCCAATTCAGTCTACTTCAGGAAGTTAGTAAACAATGTTTGTGTTTATTCAGCAAACCTGGGAAATTACGTAGCTTTACATTCCTACAGCTTTTTTATAAGTTCCTCCAAAAGATGGGCTACAATGAGACTGGCGAATGGAGAAAGGAGCACATGGGGGTTTTTCCCTGTAAAACATTGTTATTGTGTAAATTAATAACCGCCCCCCCATATTTTTGCTAGTGTTCAGCATACTGTCCATTGAGGCAGTGAGGGCTTTTACTATGGCATTCTGACAGCCTTTTTTGGTATTAAGATGACCTGCCTTGTTCTTTATCCTTTATAAAAGCCAACCATCTATTTGCCAGGAAGGTTTCATAGTGTCCAAGCTTGCGGGATCATTTTCAGGGCTGGAGCTAAAACTGTGGTTCTTACTATGTTACTGACCCTGTATATTTGTACATTACCCCAGTATCCACTAAGCATTCTAGATGGATGGATGGATGGATGGATGGAGCAATAATATATTTTTTTTATGTCTATATCTACCTTCATACAAATAAATAAATTGTGTCTTCAAATTGTGTCCAATAGCATACAAGCTACATTCATGGATATCGATATCTAGCTGTCTCACTTTAATTTAAGCATTTGTACTTGTCAACTGGCAACTTGTAATGGAAAAGCAGGGATAGGGAGTTAATCTGGGTAGAGCATAAGTACTGATATGTTTCTAGCCCTGCAACATAACACTGTTGCTTAATTCGAGTAAGACTTTGGGATAAAGGACAGGCTGTTGTTCATCCTCTTCTTCTCCATCCCAGTGAGGTGCTTAATCCCATTACAATGGCCTGTTTGTGCTTTCAGCTTCATCCCCTTAGGTGACCGCGGTTAAAGGGAAAAAAGGTCACAAGAGGATTACGGTCGAGCCGCGATGACTCTTCGGCTGTCCGACAATAATCTTCTCCACGGATATAAGCGGGGTTTAAAGTCATTAAGCGTTTCCCGGTGGGTCCTTTTGAAAAGCACTTCCTCATTTACTCTGGCTGTCCGAAGGTTTATCTGCAATCTGCCTCCTTGGGTTTTATGGGATTCTTCTGGTCTGTAGCCTTGTGAATATTGTCTGATCCGCTGAAGTCGCTGCAATCCTTTTTCGGCCATCCCAAATGAGACTAACTCCTAAAAACAGACATAATGAGATGATGTCTGTAGATAATGGGCATTTCTCATGCACATGACGATTACGAGCATTATTCCACCACTATAGCTGGTAATAGTTTACCTAATAACATTAATATTTTACATGTTTTATGTATATTGACTTAGCATAAGATTAGTCAGTAAAATTGCATCTTCACGCTAACATACAACCTGTTTGCATTTTTTAGTATACCATAATAAGGAGAGACACAAACGCTGAGAACATATTTGGGTTTTAATGCATAGTCACTCAGAGTAAATTATTCTACAATGAGTTGTTATTTTGTCAGAATAGTCGAATAGCCCAGCCCCCACTGACCTCTCACAAGCATTACTCTTCCTGGAATAGTTATAACCTTTGGGAATACTTTCCCGGCCGGCATTAATCCAATGCAGCCGTTTGCTTTCTTGTTAAATATTTATTCCATTTGCATACTAATTGGAATCCCCAAGTAATTTCCTGTCAAAGCCAGGCTGAGGCCAGAACGCCTCACAGACCCCATCTTGCTTTTGAATAACCAGGAAATGTGCGAATGATATTAACTGCAAGCTCAGGTCCTGTGGGGGGGGCTTAGGGTCCACCAGCGAGGTCAGTTCGGCCTATTTTTAGACTTTAAAAAATATGTTCTTCATATTTGAAAAGCACCACTAGATGCCGGAGGGGTGCAACGATGTACCTGCACCCACCTCAACCATTCAGACCTTAAATGGTATTAAGCCATAATTTCTATAATGCCAATATTGAAAACCTACTAGGAGGAAGCGCCTGTACGCCGGCAAGCAGCAGCAACCACTGATCTTATTTTAAGGAAGAGAAAAGTGTCTGTCAAGCAGCTTAATCAGAGGGTGAAGAGATCTTAGCAGATCTGCCCTCTGCCTTGTCAAGTCCTCGTACAGGAGTAAGGCTAGATGGAAAAATGCAGATTAAGAGCATAGCCTTAAAACCACATTACAATAAACATAATTAATGCATGATTACAGCAGAGTCACACACTGTAATATGGTTCAATTTTCAGTGCATGCCCGTATAAGCATTATGATAAATACTTGGAATAACATTGCAGCCATATAATTGATTTTTTTTTGTTGTTGTTGTTTTTGGAATATGTTTCAGAGTTGAAAGTGCTAGCCAGAACCTAATTAATCGCAGAAAATTGCCTTCTTAAACAATTTTTAAATGATTTAAAAATCTTGGGATGATATATCAGTGATCTGTCCATTGCATTTCTATCAGTATTCTTCTAATATGCAGGGGGAGCCAAACGTAGGTACATAGTTTAAATTTAAAATAAGTAAAGGTTCTGTTTTACAAAGTAAAGATTTTAATTTGCATTTTTTTAAAAAGTAGGTGTACAGTATTTATCTAACAGTACTGACTGGGTCACGTTTAGTCTCGTAGGTGTAGTAAACATTGATACATTCCTGCATCCCGTCCTTGGCACCGTAACACACTTCGGCACACAAAAGTTAGCAGCAATGCCGACAAATACTCACAAGATGAACTACTACACTTCAATTTATTGACTGTCTGAGGCTACCTCTCAAAAACCTTCTCCTTTACTACACCTAAAAAAATCCAAAAATCCCAAAAAGTCAATGGTGCCACGGAAATACTCTATACCAGGGGTGCCCAATACGTCGATCGCAATCTACTGGTCGATCAAAAAGGTAGATCTTTTTTTGACACAGGAATCACCACACATGTGCGTTCAACTGCGCCAGCTGCTGCAAAACTCTAGCAAGTTATCGAGTCGTCTAGTTAGCCTCCAGTTTATTTCTACTAAACTTAAGAAAGAGTATAAAAATGAACGGGGGAACTGAACCAAGTAAGACTCCAAAAACCTACCACTTCCATACGAAATGGGAGGAAGAGTTTTTTTTCCCACCATGTCATATTCGAAGTGCGTTTGCCTCATCTGTCAGTCTACCGTCGCTATTCCGAAGAAGGGAAATGTGGAGCGGAATTTTCGGACTGTTCATAAAAAACTGCGACATTAACTTCCCCCACGAAAAGTGAGCTGAGAAAGAGAAAGGTGAAGGAGCTAAAATCCCAAAAATGTGGTGTTGTATTGTGCAATATGGGTTCATGCAGATATGCAAGGTATACCACCATAATTATTGTAGATTAAATTCAAATTCAATTCAAAAATACTTTATTTATCCCATATATACAGTATAATAACAATAATAATAATAATAATAATAAAAATAATAAGGAATATATGTTTTGCATTTTTATAGCAGGTAGATCATTTTGACTTGGTCATTTATAAGTATAGCTCACAAGCTGAAATAGTCTGGGCACCCCTGCTTTTTCCTACTAAAAATAACTCTAAAATTAAAACTTTGTAAAACAGAATCATTACTAAATAAAATAGAGACTGTATACCTACTTTTGGCTCACCCTGTATATTCCTTACATTACATATACACATTTTAAAAGGTATGCCCATGTTTTAAAAAGCTGCTGTGAATTGGCCACTTCTCATCATTTCCTTCATCTGTACTTTTGGACTTCATTGTCCCTTAATTGTCCGTAAAGCACTCTATACCTGCCAGACTGCAACATTCACCTTCCCGTCACATTGCTTCTAGTCATTTGCCTCATTTAAATGAATAGTGGCAGTGATTGGATAGTATTCTGAAGCTGCATGTCGTGTCAGAGGTCACTACTTATTCAGCAATCAAGTGAAACACCCTGTTTGATATACAGCCCTTCCCACAAGGCAGCACAATGTGCAATATGCTAACCCTTGCTCATAATCAGCCTGCGTTGCTGTTTCAGAAAAGCCCTTTCATTCGCTGAGGCAGTGAGGGCAATGTCCTGTCAATCAGCAGATCTGGACGGCCAGGAGGACAATGTAGCAGGATTCAGCACCAGGGACAGCAATCGCACACAGCTTTCTCAGGGTAGCCTACCTAAAGGAGGCGGGGCTAAATGGAGCCCAAACCAAGTCGTCCTATAGATAAACTGACGCCAGTACAATCATGTCTGGACTAAAACGACAGTTCCTAAGAATAACCAAAGCAGAATGTACTTCTGACAGCAGGGACACAATACACATATCACGACGACAACTGGTGGGCGCTAGAATATAGACAGAACTAAATACATCACAGGGCTCCTAAACGTTTTATGACATCCATAAACGGCCACTTATCCTGTGTGCCTCGCTAACGGCAACGGCTATCATTCACTGAGGAATCCATGTAAAGAGACTTAAACACCATGCAAAGCTGAATACGCCATTTTGACATTGTATATATATTCACTTAGACTACGAAACAAAGAGACCAGGAAAGATGCGTCACAACACCACCTGCACTAAGTGATTTGAATCTTTTCTTTTGTTTCTTACATGATTAACCATTTACGCTAAATATTGACAGTGTCGTCCAGAACATCTTATACACAAACCTTTCTTTCATTATAATACCTTCATTTTACTGATGCTTTAATAAGAATTAGCATACTCTAATACCAAGGAGCCGTATCACCTTCACACTCTACACTTAACACAATGATCAGAGCTGTCATAACATTTTTGGAGATGTTAGAAGGTTAATTTCTTATTTTAAAGATGAGTAAAAGGATTTCCATAAAAGGAGATGAGAATTATCCAGTAAACGGCTCTCTTTTGTCCTATAATAAAGTCATTCCAGTGTATTGTATCCTAAATCCAGTAACTCATGGGAAATTTTAGCTTTTCAGTAACCATGACATGACTGACAACATCCATCGTGCACTGAATTCCTATTCGCTGCAGGATTGGCATCATAAAGCAGACGGGTCATAGGATGGACAAGTGCCACCATGCAGGGCTGGATGTAGCCACGCAGCCTTTCCTATCAGCTTACTTGCACGGCCTCCTCGAACAGCCTCAAGGAACCATCAGGGCAAAGATCTTTGAGGTTTTCTATGTGCTTCTTGAAGAAAAAAAAAAACTGCCTTTGAAATCCAGCTTTCCCTGTCAATGTGTCCTTGCTTGTGGCTCTCTTGTTATCATGGGGAATAAAATGGGGTCAGATGAACAAAAGGTCAATTAAAATAAGTGAGTTGGGAGCAGTCATAACCTGCACTGATGGGAAAGCCTTTTTAACCATAGAATTTTTAATAACAATATGCTGATTTATTTTAATGTGAATGTTGCCATTTGACCTCCTAACAACTGAATGTCATGATTGTCATTTATAAGAAAGTGTCTAACATGTTTATACTAAAAATACAAAGAAAGAATAACTCAGCTGAGAGCCTTGGGGGACTTTAAAGGAGCAACTGAAAGTTTTCTGAAATAAATACGCTGTACGTCAAGTTCTGCACATCAAAGTGCGAAAATTATACCGGCTATTCTGTGCACTGTCTGAAAGTATTAATCGAGGATGCCCAAATTACATCTAATAACTGTGTTTTTTTTAATACTGAAGTTCTTATTGAATTCCGGCAAGACGAAATTTCAAAATCCTAGACAATATCCAGAAATAAGCAACTGTGGCAAAATTCAGCAGCATGACACTGAAGATGAGCCACGGAGAACAGAGAAATTACTAGAAATTAACAAAAAGATGAGATTATGGACACTGACAACTGAAACTGCTATACAGGCAGGGCTTAAGCAAAAGAATACTCAGGAAGGATGTTAGAAAGCATAACAGACAGAAAATAAAGGAATATAGTAACCCTATGTTATATGTAAGGTGTTCAGCTTATCAGACGCTCAGTCCTTGACAGAAAACTCCCACATTTACAAATCTGACCCTACTTATTAGCCCTATCAGGATAATGAATCAAATTACCAGCTAGACTACAATGGTGGTCACGTGCCATAAACCACCTTCAAGTTCTATTTTAGTAGAGGGTCACAATTAGCCTCAAGCCTCCAGCAGGAAGCACATGGCCTGAAGCGGGGACACGCTGGGTGGGAGGCGGCCCAATCGCATGGCACGAACTTGTGCACAACATGAGTAACTTAGAGACGGCAGTTCACCATTTTTCGATAACACATTAAGCAGTCATCATAATGCGTGATAGATACCTTCATAATGAAATGTAATTCATTCATAAATCATTATAAACATGGATATAACTGTTTATAAAAAGGGATAACACATTATAACCATGCTTATTATGCATTCTGAATGCTCTATGAAGCTCTCATCTATAATGCACTATATTTACCTTCATAATGCATTATTCTGGTCAGTAGAAGCCACTATAATGCATTATGAAGGGATTTATAGTGCATTATAGATGAGAGCATTTATAATGCACAATAAATATTGCTATATTGTGTTATGCCTTTCTTATGAATAGTTATAGCTATGTGTGTAATGTTGTATCAATGCATTATGATGCATTATGACAGTATCTATAATGCATTATACATTGGCGCTTTAAGTAAAGTGTTACTCATTTTTGGACTGCACTAGCAAGCTAGCGTAATCCCCAGCAAACACGGGGAGAACATGAAAATTTCACATTAGAGGGAGACAAGGCCAGGAATCAGAGACAACCCAGGGGGTATATGGCTGCAGTGCTATCACAGAGACACAGAGCCCACCCTCATGCTAGCAGTAGCGTACATATAATCCCCAGCAAACTCGCTCCACTCCCACACAACCCCCAGCCAAGCTGCTGCCGCTACTGCAATTGAACATAAACAGTCAGCCGCATGTCTGGCTAGAGAACAGAATGTTGTGCTGTTCGAAAAAAATGCAGAAACAGTAAGAGGCTCTGTGCTGTAAGTTGTCTGGGATAAGAGTGTCTGCCAAATGATGGAATAATGTAACCTAAGCATAAAAAAGGCTTTTCCCATAGGGGTTTTCATCGAGTCTAAATGGGCACAATTTTAATTACATTTAAGGGGAAACATGACCCCGCATGCCTCATGAATTCTCATTATTGTATTGAGCCCTTTCCTAGTATGACGATTACACTAATTACACTAATATGTGCTACCGAGAAAAAAATCTTGGATAGTTAATATGAGAATACTTGGGCATGTGGCTAGAAAGCAGTGGATAAGCTCTCGACATTAGGGTTTTATGTGTAGCTTGGTAGAGAACAGGAGTCACTCTGACATTATTTTTTGTGTCACGAATGAGAGATACATTTGGCCTGATTGATATGTTGCATTTCTCAGGCTTTCATTTGTCTATTGCCCATTATTTTCATAATTTCTTGTGTCTGAATAATGAAGCGTTATAGTAATTGATAACAGGGCTACAGAGATGAACTGCTTCCTATGACAAATGTGCACGAAATTAATAGCTGCATGGAGAAATTTAAAATTAATCAAACCCTTTTTTTATTATGTGCAGGATAAGTTGATAAAACTTGCAGGAGGCCCATTCAAGGACGAAGAAAATTGTAACTGCCTCAAATCCCACTTGGGACAAAGAGGTTGGAGATAAGAGGGATGAGGATAGATTTTCGAGGCATGATTGGGTGTGAAAGTGAAGGGTAAGCACAAGGCGTCATTTTGGAAGTGATTTTCTAAAGTGTTCCAATGTCAAAAAGAAAAAAAAATTCAAATTGGAAACAGCTTCCCACTATTGTCAGACTCCTGCCATGAGATACAGCTTTAAAATAAGGAAAAAGTCTTGTTTCATGACAGGACAAGACTCATCACACTTTTAATGCCCACATAAATATTGATATCTTTCTGCTACAACATTTTTACTATTCACTATATAAAAACATGTAAGTATTGTTGGGATTCTACGCCACTCCTCTCCTAGATTTCTGCTTTAAATTCCACCCTAGGTCTGGGTCCTACAGCAAAACGTTCTATTATCTGCCATGTTATCTTGTGCTTGCTCGATTGTTTCACATGGTTGTGCACATGTATAACCCTTACAGACAAACATGCACATGGAATCACAGCACTACATTCTCAGAATATGCAACTGAACATAGCCTCTGTGCATGTGGCAAGTCCAGGCAGGACTGAGTCTGCTGATTTATCCTTTATACAATTACCTGACTTTTAGATACAATGCATATGACCGCTACTGCAACACCAGCCAACACTACTAATTGTTAAGGTTGCATGGTGAATAGATTTCATAAATGTAATTGGATTGCTTTTTTTTTTTTCTTTCCTGTGACAGCTATCAACGTTATCGGCCCATTTTTCTTATTGTCTTATTTTATTTATATTCCTAGTTTCCCAGTGCTCTCGTCCTCTGGAATTTTGCAACAAATGGTGCACAAGCCCTGACTCAGACTCACAAACTAAGGGGCTAAATCATTAAGCTGGAGGACTTCATAATATTCACCATCAACAACAGTAATAATGCTGGCTGGCATGGTATCTGCCGCTAACAGGCCAGGCAACAGACTTGGACCATTAAACGGACCTGGCAAAGCACAATAAGCGTATTGAACATAAGTACATTTTATTTATTTATTTGTTACACAAAAATGTTCCTTATTAAATAAATTAATACGACTCCGTTTCCAGTATCTTCTATGTGTATTTTTCAATGTATTAAATAATAAATATTGAGGATTCTTTTGTACTCCAGGGTTCAATTACTGTGTCTAAAATCATCTTCACTTTGTGTTTTTTGCCAGCATTAAAACTGTTTTCACCAATGCTGCACATAAAAGAAACAAGTGCAGATCTGTAATCTTTTGTGTCGCTCTGCATTGTTTCCGGCAAATAGACTTTATCGCATCTCAGCTTTGAGTCCTTGTGGGCAGCTCCCGAAATAACAGTCGAGTGAAGCATGAAAAAACGAAGACAGTAGAGTCACTGTCCCGTCTCCTCGGACGGCTTCCAGGGAGAATGCAGGGGTGAAGCTAATCAAACCTATAATTCCCCTGATTTAACACTGTCCTTCATAGTTTGCAGGTGTCCTGTCTTCATTCTCAATAAGCTTCTAAATTTTACAGTGGCTGAACTGGACATAATTAATTCCCCTGTGCTTGATCTAGTGCCCTCCCTATCACTGTTACACTAGACAATAAACATCATAAAGAGGAAACACTGCCCAGTTAGCTATGACTGTTGGTCTATTTTTGCACTATATGGCCATAAAGTGTGTGTGTGTGTGTGTGTGTGTGTGTGTGTGTGTCTGTATGTGTGTGTGCCTGTGCATGTGTGTGTGTGTGTGTGTGGGTGTTCCATAGCCCTATTTAGAAGAAAGTGGAGGGTGTAAGTAATCACTGCACAAGACACAAAAAACCCTCCATTCATCCATTTATTTTCCTTAACCACTTTTCCTATTCAGGGTCACGGGGGGTTACGGAGCCTGTCTTGCAAGGCAGAGAATAACATTTGTTGATATTCCTGTCATGTTTACGTAAAAATGACAGCCACCTTCCTAAAATTACAGCACCAATTGGTGGGGTCTCTGTTTTGGAATAATTAACGGGTAATTGATGGGTTATTTGTACCATACCAGCCTGGTTGCCTGTTTTCAATGTCCAAAGTTGGGTACACACCAAACCAGCGGCAAACCAAGGTCGATGAATGGTCTGCTCCTATCTGTTGCCGTCGAGTGTGAAATTTGTCCTGGAACGTGCAGGCATGACATTCAGCCCAATCAGAGAGCTCAGTTTCTCGGACTAGCTTTGATGCCTATTGAACAGGCTCTGACGAGGACCAGCCGACTCTCATCGACTCATCGACGGTGTGTGATGCCTTAAAATCGACCTCAGTGTGTCCCAGGCTTTGAAATATATCATAGTTATGAAACCTGTGACTGATTCATTCCACTTCTCTTACCCCATGAGAAGCGAAATATTTCTTTCCTGTAACAACATTTAAATATGAGCAGCTGGCCAACAGCTGAGGTTTATGTTACCATATGTCTGAACAAATAGGATCGGATTGGCATCCCATTGCGCTCATGTGCTTTTTTATGTATATGGATCAACACACTGCATTTCATTCTTTTCCCAGAACTTTCCATTTGGTGTATTTGAGCACCTAAAGGGAATAAACAACAGTATAATTGAGACAAGCAAAGCTACTTTTCAGGTTCTGTAAGGTGAAGGTTACACTATGACCTCTATACTTTAGTTATATTTTTGATTTAAGGTATTCATATATATGAGATCGAACCAAAGCAAACACAAGTTTAACACAATTTAATGTGTCAATACTGAATGGAAGAGAATGGATTCTTTTTATATATATATATTTAGTCAACATATTTCTATCATAAATTTTAAATAATTACAAGTAAACAGTGATTCCATTCATTACAGATTGGGTCGGGTTTTGCCTTTTTTGGCAGCCGTTATACCAAACATATCACTAAAATCTATCCCCTTTTGTTTTGATTCAGATTTTCCTCCCATTTCATGCACCAAATTTCTATGTTTTGTTTTCACTTAAGAGCAATTTCCCCTTGAAAGAATCCGGACCTGTTCCATTATCATTTTAACCAAATAGTGATGACATTACTGTGTTTCTTAGCAACACTAGCAGGATGGCAACAAACCCACATTTTCTCCTATTAACTGGACATGCAAAGTGATAAACTTTTGGTACCCAATAAAGTATACAGTGAGTTGTTTGCTGTTTAATATCATGAAGCATTAGACAAGAGAAGCATGTATCCATTGTTTCTGAAGCACCTTTATAGCCAAATGACATCACTGTTTTGTTTAATGACATTGTATAATGACATTGAATAATGTAAACTTCATGGTCAGCTGCGTTTGCATGGTTCTGCTAATGATGTTTAATTTGATCTCAAAACATAAATCTATAGTATTGCTACATAAATAGTTATGGACACTTTTGGTTTTGTGTTGATGGTGCTAATATAGTAATTAATGTGCAAAAAAATAGAAGAAAGATACATTTAAATAGTCGTTAATATATTCACAACTTACATAATTGTACACCGAGGACATTGTAATACCTCAACAAAAAAAGGGTTACCTTAATTTACTTTAATTTACTTTAATTTTGAACAAGCCAGGAATGTGTCAGCGTTCCACTGACTTCATAATCGTTCCATTAAGTATTCAGTGGACAACGGCTGTCATCTACTACAGAGAATCAAAGGCATGGATTTGGATCTGATGAGATGCTCCTGCATTTGACTCCAGACTGCAGGTGGTTGATAGACAGATCTGAGGAGGGGAAAACAAGCAGGCCACCTGGAGGAAACCTGCAGGTCTAGGTGTATACTTCTATCTGAGGAGTCCGCTATGTAGGGTCAGGAGGTAGGAGGACAGGGCAACCTTCAACAAACCTTCTGCAATGTTTTACATGTATGCGGCTGCATTATATTTCTAATATTTTGTTAAAAATAATGCAAATTTTACAAAGCTACATTTTACATTTAACTGTTCGTAAGAAGTTAAACTGCAACCAGGTTCACAATTCATCTATCTTTCATCTACCTCTATTCTGTATAGGTTGGAGAATGAAGTAACCAAACCAATGTTTAAACATATGGTGATTCAAGTGACTCCAGCAGAATGAACTACAAACCTAAGTAAACAATTGATAGCAAGGCAATCAGTATTAAAAAAAAGCATTGCAAAAACATTACTGCTTTTAACAAGGTATGATGTGTTAGCATTATATAGCTTTGCTGATGATGATGATGATGATGATGATGATGATGATTGCTGCTGTTACTTTCAGTATTGTTCACAAGTGATACCATCATGGAATAATACGATGGTATTAGTAGTATTAGTCATGAGTAATATACATTGGCTGTATTATCTTTTAGATCCTTGTGTGAAATGAAATAGTGTTGGGTTTTTATCAGGTGGCGTTTTTTTTATTAGACAGTAGAATATGTTGACTAAGCTGCCAAGCCAGAATAGTCAGTAAAAATGAATTACATTCTCTTCACTTTCCTGAGCTTCACTTTCCTGTTTCATTTTTTCCCTCATTCGGCTCTGGCTAACATGAGAAATGCTGTCTGTAAGCCATAGGCCAGCATTTAGTCGAGAAATGAACAGAACCTGAAGAGTGGCAGAGTGACGGCTGCCCTAGAGATAATTACAACTCAATAAGTGAAATCTGAATTTTGCATTGTAATTGTGTCCATCATAGAGAATATAAAGATGGTCAACAGAAGTGAAAAATGGTCCTGAATTCCAAAGAATTTCCCCATAGGATCAATAAAGTATACCTTCTCTAATCTTATCTTGGCATTTTTGGATAGTTTACAATGGAAGCACATTCTCTTAACCTGGCCATTTACCATTGGGTAATTTAAGTTGCATATTTTTGTTGAAAACTGGATCATAACATGAACAAACATTTGTGGTGGCAACTTAGTTACAAATCGTGGCAGCATACACATATATAAATGTTATTTGAGGTTATTTTATTAAATATTGCTTTTTTGTTGTTTGCTTTTGAGTTTTCAAAGAATGAATGAAAGGCTGCTCAAAGAATATTATTTAAATCATCCTTATGTACACTGACTCAGTTTTAGAATTTCAGTATTATTTTTCTGTGTGATCAATGAAATGTCCAGAAATTATGGTAGCAACCTGAAGATTCTGTTTCCCATTATTTTGCTAGACCCCTCTGCAAAGTAAATTTATTTAATGCAAATTTGTATGTAAAATGTGAAAAGCAGTAAGTAGTACAGTCACTCCATGATGCATGAGAGTTGCGTTATTAGATCATATGAGGATCGAGCCCTTAGGGGTTCCCCATGGCTCAGTACTGGGGCCCCTTCAAGTTTTTCAGTGATATTATTGCAAAACTACATGAACCTGAACTGACTTAGCTACTGCCTAAATTATACTTTCTTAAATTAAACTAATCCACACCAAAACTGGGCATCCCCACTAGGCCATCTGCTATAAGATATTTTATTTTTTTTTTACATCTAAGCCATCTTTACCAACCACTGAACACTCAACCAAGTACTTTCCCCAATAATTGCTAGCAGTACTCTGCTGTCATGACCACTGATCCAGTTTCTGTACGTTAACCATGGTCACAGGGATCTGGAGCCTGTCCTTTTATTTAGGCATGGCAAGGCATGGAAAAACCTAGGATGGGGGCGTCAACCATTCAGTGCGCGCGCACGCACGCAGACAGGCGCACACACACACATACACACACACACACACACATAACTCCAGTTCATCCTAGCATGTTTTTGGATTGTGGGCAGAGAAACAGCAGTGCTGACCCCTGCACCACCATGCCGCCCCCTAATCCTGAGTCATTAAATGTAAATAAATAAATCCCATAGAGGCCCAAGCTTATTGTTCCAGTAATCACAAATCTAATTATTCTGCATTTCATATAATTAATAGTGCATTTCATTTACTTCTTTTTCTTTTTTTACAAAACTGTTTTAGCAAGTATGGGCTAAAAAACTAGATACTGTCTTGGGTATCATGAAAGATTAGAACATATATGATCCTCCAGTGACCCGTGTCGTATGTTGCCTGTGCCTGAGCATTAAGGTGATTTTACTAAGCAATGTGATTCCCCATCAGAGTTCCATAAAAAACACAAATCACTGTAAATGAAATGCATTTACATCAAGCCATCCAAGCGGGGGTCTTGTTTTGAACACAGTACAGGAACCGTCAAGTCTGTCAGCTGCTCGCAGTCACAACACTTAGAGAGGCTGCGAGGCGTGAGTATGCCGCATCAAGCACTCGCCGCTGGCAGAGGCGGGCTGCACGCACGGCTCAGGCCTCTGGAGGGACGAGCCGTCACTAAGCTCCACATCGGCGCGGCCTTCAACCGTCTGCGACGCGTCTATGGAGGCCCATGATATGTGCTTAACCAGCGAGCAGCAACAGCCTGTGAATAGAATTCATAATAACATCAATATTTTCTCATGTCTTCCCTGTTTATCCAAGGTCACTTATAATTTTTTATCTTTTTATACAGCTAGATATTTTATTGGAGCAGTTCAGGTTGAGTGGCTCACGGGGGTGTGCGACAGCAGAATCTCTCTTGGGGTTTACACAATTCACATGATGGCTCTTTTGCCTCTATAGTTTTACTGCTTGTGTGTGCTTACTGCTTTCTGTCCATAACTGGTAAATAAATTTAGCAAGGCAGCAAGTGGCTGCAGATTGAAATTAAAATAGTGTGAGAGCTGGCTAAGTATTTATTTTGAAATGCTTATAATAGGATTTTACAAATCATAAAGCAAAATAATAAGCATTATACAGTGTGCAGAATGCAACAAGGTCAGTGCTATAGAGTACAGCAACTCATATCGCAACTTTGTTTTTCAAATTATGTAACGGCAGAGATCGTTTTATGCGCTATCCAAATTTATACGTTCTGCGTCTGCAGAAGAAGCCTATATCTTTTCAATCTCAGTCTTCATGATAATTGTTTTTATTTTTCTGAGAATGTTGTGACAGTCATCATAGTGTTTCACCTGCTCCTGCATTTCTGCAGGGATCGCAGCGTGAACAAACATGTGTGGCGGCGACTTAGTTGCAAATCGTGGCAGCATATTGGCCTTTTGTGTTGCCACCACATAGACATGCCAGATAGCGACGAGGCATTATTCAGTTTAATCAACTATGCCAGGATGCGGTTAGCCGTGATGAAGTATGTATCTTCAAGTGGGTTTCAAAATACAGAAAGCCCTGGGCAGGAGAGCTCTCTGATGCAGGCCTGTGGTTTATTTAGCCCTGTGGGTCTGTGCAGAATCAAAGCGCGTGAGTGCATACCACAGTATAATTCTTGCTCCGGGCTGCTGTCTTATAGCGGAATATTATTGTGACTCTGTTCCCATGCTAATTTGCCTGGCAATCCTACTCACTAAGAGATGGAGAGGATGGGGGGGAAAGCAGACAACAGAGGAAAAGACAAGAACAGCTGACGGCAGCTGAAGCTTCACCCATGACTCTTTAGGAAGGGCAGTAGATGGAATTGGCCACCTTGGCTGCCTTTAACTGTGCCCCGTGGACACAGGTTGCTCTGGTGGCAGTTGGGTTAGATGACATCAGCGGGTTCTGAGCCAGCACTACCCTGCCAGTGATCAGTAGGCTGGGGAAGTTGGACTGGTATAAATAACTGCTGACTCCCAAAACGAATGGCTTGTGTAAAGCAGCAGGCGGGGCAAAGCCTCTGTGTTTGGCTTCAGTAACGCATGGAGGTATGATGATGTCTCCAATAGCATTCTCAAAAAACAGTCACATGATATCTTTAAACCACGCCATGTAAATATAAAATTTAATTATTATCGTTGTTTTATAGTGTCACTTAAAAGAAAACCAGTATAAAATGTACATCATGACAACCATATTTATTCAAATGAATTGTGATAAAGTTAACTTACGGCTATTTTCCATCTTTGTGCAAATGTCAATGAAGCATTCTCTCAAAATGCTTTGTCTGTCTCCTTATAATTTCTCTCTCCTTGTTGTTCTGTTTGTTCTTTGTCTGGCTCTCCATTGGTTGTCAAATTCTAATTCCACTCTGATCCAACTGTTGCCAATCAGCAAGTTACCCTCCAAAATGCAATTCCAGTGATCCGTTTGCAGGAGCATAGGAACGGGGGAATGACGTGGATTTACCCCCCCTCCTCCCGGATTCATCCATCCCCCCCAATAAACCAACCTTTGTATATAAAGTCCCC
>JAODKF010000040.1:19173367-19185158 GCA_026779585.1 Mormyrus proboscirostris | reverse complement strand
GTAGGAGGAGCCAGTTTTACACCTGTGCATCTTCTGTAGAGAGGTATAAAACAGCAAGAGAGGGGAAGAGGAAGAAAAGAGTTTTGAGGGTGAAGCCCCATATCGTCTTGAACCTGTTTTGAGGCTTTGAACCTTTTTTTCAAATATAAGGAGACACCTAGTGGGTTTTGGCGTGATTTGAATATTTACCCTAACAATGTTAGCAACTTATACAGTTTGAACCAAGCAACTGTGTCAGATTCTAACAGGAGCTTTTGGGAAATGTACCCCAGACAATGAATTTTCTGCATTTGCAGTGAATGAGTAATGTTGCTGGTATGACAGCAAGGTCTGATTGTGTTATGCTAAATATACTAGGAGTGTTAACTTGAGTTTACTTATATGTATTTTCAGTAATTATGTATTGGCAATAAAAAAATTGTGATGGATCCAGAGTAGACTCATTAATTATTGTTTGATTTTTGCCAGTTAGGTGCTACAATGCACTGACTGCGTTTCTGTGACCGTTTTCACCTGTGGAGTTTAAGTTTGTGAACAGGGGGGACAGGGGACTGAGGAGAGAAAGTATGAGGTGTTGATGCCTTAGGGTGTATCTTGACAGCCTCTCGGGGGCAATGGAGATATTTAGCACATTTAGGATGTGTTATTGCCTTATGGCAGTTGTTTAGAGCAATTGGAATTTGGCTGGTGGAAAAATGATGAATGATACGAATATATCGAACTGATATCGAACTGAAGAAGCCTTTCAGATGAGAGGTGAAAGGTTTTCAAGAAATTGAAAAAATAAGTACTATTACCTTCAATTCAAGTACTGGACGACTGAGAACCTACACAGACATTCATTCATTCACTTCCCAACTCACTTTATCCTATTGGGTCGCGGGGGGTCCGGAGCCCATCCCGGAAGCAATGGGCACGAGGCAGGGAACAACCCTGGACAGGGGGCCAGCCCATCACAGGGCACACTGTTACCATTCACTCACACATACATACATACCAATGAGGAATTTATTAACTTTTTTATTAGCCTCAGCATGTCTTTGGGGGGAAAACGGAGTACCTGGAGGAAACCCCACGACAACACAGGGAGAACATGCAAACTGCACACACATGTAACCTGGTTCAGAGACTCAAACCCAGGTCCCAGAGGTGTGAGACAACAGTGCTAACCACTGCACCACCATGTCGTCTCCATATACAGACCTATTGATACAAATATAATAATTTACATTTATTGATGTGACGGATGCTTTTATCCAGAGCAATTTACAACATGGGAATGGAAACCAAGCCTCTTGTGTGGCAGGCGAGGATTCACCCAATGAACAATAATAATAATAATAATTTAGTATTTTGTCAAATAAATATTCGTTCACAAACTCAAAATGTTCCCAATCATCTGAGGATTCTCTTGCCATTTGTAAAGCCACTTTCCCTGATGAATCAAAAGGTGTTGTATGCAAAGCAAACTGTATAACAATCAATTGCAAAAATAAAAATATAATTTAAAAAAAAAAAAACAGACCCAGAGGTTTCATCTCGCTTTTATAAAAGTTTTGAAGAGCTGACAGGACCTCTGACACCTCAGGATGTATCATAGTCATGTGATATTTGCCAAATGAAGAAACTCTGACTCCAAGCTTTGAGTCGCTGGGCTTTACTTTGGTGAGACAAGCTTCAAAGTCTCAGTATCATCTATCCCTTCACTAGAAAAGAGTAGGGTCTGTAAGATAAAATGCTTGTATGCGGTGGGGCCGCTTTGACCTCATTGCAGATAATTAGATGAGTATGAAAAGGGGTATCTTTCATATTTCATCGTATTTCTTAAATATAAAAGAGCTTCTAGCTCTTTTGTTTGGAAGTGACACAGCAAGAGTTGCATTGAAATCACAGCTGAGGCCTTCCATCAGCTACTCATGTACAGATTAACGAACTTATCCATTGTTCTTGGCCTTCATGCAGTGCCCTGCGTTTGTTTGCTGGAAGTTACTTTATTTCTGTATTCTTAATTGAGAACTACTCCGGGAGCTGAGCCTAATATTGTATGCACTTGATGGTCTGAGATATTTCACCTAGATATGTGTTTGTATACTTTTGTATTAACGTTCACAAAAAATAACAATCTTGCCATGTGACTTTCTGTTAGTTTTGTAAAGTTTGTTTAAATATATCCTTTAGTAATTAGCATATGGCTCACAATTCTTCCGTATACTATTTTCCCTGTATTTAGTTCGGCAGTGGGTAACCATTTCCTCAAAGCCAAACTCAAGAATAAACGCTTCACCTGGACTCACCATTCACCTCTCCTGGTTACTCCAGGGTGTTTCAAAATACCAGTCAATCTATTCCCTCTATAACATGGCGGCCCTTAGCGGCTGGATTTACAGTGAGGAAGACCAAAACGAATGCAATGGAACAACAAGTATTTATTTTCCATGCAGCTCTTCTTACAAACAATTCACACGTCAAGCTTCTTCACAGCACAACAAAAGCCTCGTCTAATGACAGCTGGCAGCCTTAAATACTTTCAGCTGTCACATGCTAAACCATTACTCCACACAGGTAATTTCTTAAATCCCAACCTTCCACCATAGTACACAACACATCAACCTGAATAAATAAATATTTAAATACATTTCACATTTTCATATTAATAAATATTTTACACTTTAATCTTGCACCAAACCCCATATTATAAAAACCCAAAAACCCAAGCACAAAAGATTCCCCACATTCCCTTAACCCATGGTCTCTCCCGGAACCTTTGAATGGTGTCTGGACCCCCGGGGAAACATTTGCCCAAACACCTTGGAGAGAACACATTCCTCAATCACCATTCCTTTTCCTTTTCACAGACACCACCACATTCCTTGATGACGAGCAGCTGTGCGGGATCTGAAACAAGGCTACCAACTGATTTAATAAATATTCAATAAATAATTAAACTTCTTGTGTGCGACTGTTCTTCTGTGCAAATCCATGGTTAAAGTGCGACGCTAAATGAAGTGCTTGATAACGTGCTTTTAATAAAGTGAAAAGTGTGCTGCTAATGTGCTATACAGATTACAATATAAATAATAGTAAGGGAGTCCTCTTCCTTACACTCCCCTATTATCACTTAAATTCTGAACAACAGAAGAATGCATCCAGCTTTTGGGGTAGTCTCAGAATGATTTGCATTACACATTGGTGAAGAGGAAAGGAGCTTATCTTGGCCTTCATAAGAACTTTTTGAACTGGAGGCAAGACCAAAGGATCTGGGAGGTTCCAGAGATACCAAGTGTTTGACATATGCCATGTTTAATCTTTTTTGGAGCTTAGGAATAAGGTATGCAGCCAATACTTTGTTATTGTTTTATTAGCGCCGGATTAGTAAGACAAGAAGAGGTCAGACATGGTCTCTCTGTGTAGAAGAGCACATCTCCTTTTTTGCTTAGTTACAGAATTTTTTAAGAACAAAAATACAAGTTTGTTGGTCACAGCAACATCCTGCCACATTGTGGATGAACGATTTGCATGTACGTTTGAAAAGCAGAAAAGCACAATACAGCGTAAGAGTAATTAATCAAACATGTCAGGTGTAAGGTCCATGATTTTCAGAGCCAGGTTCAACAGAGGGATGTACATGTATAGTGAAGGAATATTCCTACCCAGACCTAAATGTGGAGCTCGCACGCCAGGGGATCGCAGTAAACTCAAAAACGAACCGTGTGGTATTGCCTATAACGCGGGGGTTTTGTTAATGGATTCAGAGATCTACTTAAACACCTCCTGACCAGCCATAGTGAGACAGCGCTATACTTTTTTGACAGGTGCTTAACAGAATTCTTGTTCTGGGCACCGGGCAGCGCTGCTGGAATATTTCAGAAGGATCATTATTGGTGCGACGCCGCATAATCCCAGTGGGTTTCGGAGTACTTACATCGTAGAGCCCAGCGACTTCCTGTTTCCAGAGCAGTCTTTCATTAGCATTATGGCTAGCTACAGTGTCACTCTGCACAAGGCCACACGTAACAGTAAAGGGGACACACATAGAGGAAAGCTGATTTTTGGGAGCCTTAAGTAACACACTTATAACATTTATATGCTTCGGTAACACCTTACTTGAGAGGGCACAAATGTCTTAGTTACTCAGTCACTACTCAAGAACAACTCATGAAATAATATAGTTCCTGAATGAAATTCGTGAACCGTCAAGACTGATGAACAGACATGGGATGAGTATGTAACACTTAGTTACTGGTTAATGAATGCATTAACTAAGCGTGTACTGCTATAGTATTTTTGTCTCCAAGTAAAATGTATCTGATGCTTTTTTGATGCTTTTCTCAGAAAAGATGAGCATGTTGTCATTATAACAGGAACTGGAGATGGATGAACCATATCTTACAAAAACGCATGTGATCAAGGCTGGCTCTTTCTGCGATGTTCAAGGGGACCCACTCCTCTTTATTCCTCACTGTCAGGGCAGGGATGATTTCAACTAGCCAGTCTATCTATCTATCCTAATTCTCCAAAACTAGAATCAAAGTATTTTACGCCTTGGACATCAATCATTAAATCATGTGCCTGCAGGGAGTTGAATATGTTCTAGAGGACCTCAAAGTCCACAACATTGACATGTTATATATCATAAATATATAGCGTGTGTATGCATATACACAAAAACACATACACCTAAGGTCTAAGCGACTTCCACCTCCATAAATTCTCCATTATGAACTTGTCTGATTGTGCTTGTTATTTAAACATTATTAAATCTAAAGTGATTAAAATGGAATGTTTTACACACACACATGCACATATGCATGTATATAGCAATCACAACAAATAGCCATTACAGCAATTCATGGTACAAGGATGACATCATTAGCCTTAAAGCCACAAAAAATATTATGAATGAATGTTACCTTTATATAGCGCTTTCCAAGATACCCAAAGGGCTTTACAGAACCAATGGGTAGCCCCCACCTGGATGATGCGACGACAGCCATTCTGCACCAGAACACCGACCACACAGTAGCTCAAGTGGTGAAGGAGCAGGAGAGAATTTACCAGCTAGATATATTGGATGATTAGGAGGCCAGATTTGAAAGGGCCAGAGTGGGCAATTTAAACAGGACACTGAGGTACTACTGATACTCTTTTAAAAGATGCCCAGGGATCTCTTTTTAAAAAGGTGTAGGACACAGAACACATATGAAAATATTTAAGGGTTTTGCCTGTAATATCCAGGGGAGTAACTGGAAGGACATGAGTGTAATATGATGGCCCTGTTTAGGGAAACATTGTCCGATAGGAATCTCGCCCCTCAATTCTGCAGCTGGGCTATTTTAATCCATGCATTAAAAAACATCTGAAATCAATACTGCCTTAAGTTGGCGAAAGGTTTTTAAATGAATGTTGAAATGGGGGGGGGGGGGGGGGCCACAGTGGGAAATTTGTCAACGAAACAAATATAAAAAATCCATCAATTTTCCATATGCACTTGTCCTATGCAGGTTCACGGGAACCTGGAGTCTCTATCAAAAGATACAGACATGAAGCAGGGAATTACCCAGGAAGGATCCAGCCAGCTGAACAGGGCTCACACACCAGTCACCCATGGGCAGCTTGGCAACTCCACTTCAGTATGTTTTTGGACTGTTGTAGGAGGGAATCCAGAGGAAACCACATGACGACACGGCAAGGTCATACAAAGCTCCACACATATAGAGCCTGGTCCCCAATGCTGGGAGGCAGCTGTGCCTGCTGCAGTGTCACCGAGGTGCCCGAAGCAAAGCCAAGGACTGTTTTTACTTTACTCAGTTAAGTAGACATGGAGTGGATGTGTAGCACATGGGCAAAAGCAGCAGACGGAACAAACCACCACTGATGACGAGAACTGAAGGAAGCTGATTTAAAACCTGAAAAAAGTATGCACAAAAAATATTGATAACGAACCATAAAAAACATATAAGAGAAACACAGTGATCTCAGTTAATGACTTACCAAATACATTTAATTCACCTCACCAAACAAATACATACAACTCCTCAATCCTGAGCTGAATACCTCTATCTGACCCTCGTCATCCATAGCAAGCTAATAAGTCCAATAATGGTCATCCTGAAATCCTTAAAGCGGTGTTTCCCAGTCCAGTGCTTGGGGACCCACCGGCAGTTCACGTTTTTGCTTCTTCCTAGCTCCCAGTAGGAGTTCGGAGGGAGCAAAAATGTCGACTGTCTGGCAGGGAGCAAAAACATGGACCAACTGTAGGTCCCCAAGGACCGGACTGGGAAACACTGCATGAAAGGATGTCTGTGTGCAAATGGAGAGGGATGAAATCAGTCCCCACATCATTACTGTTCCTCCAACTAATAAGTTGTAATACATTATTTAGTTAGTATTGAACACTTTTATATAACTTCAGAAACAGAGTTTGGGATTCAGAACAATGTTATATGTGGGATACTGTGGCTTGAAACGTATCGTCATGCATAAGGGATCCATTGGAGGAGACAGATTACTCTGAACATCACTGAGCAGTAACGCTTCTCAGTCCAATTGTGATAGACCCACTCATCCATTTTTCCACCTCAGGGTCAGGGTTGCGGCGCTTTCTCATGGCTTAGCCAGGAATATTTGCAAGGCTTCTAAAACACAGACATTCCCTGGTGTATTTATATATTCTGACCCAATTATCAGTCACAGCATGGGGTCAAGGACACCTCTTTGCATGTGTTATTTCAATAGAATGATAGCCACAAAAGAGTAGATTTTTCCACATTTTTATTATGTATGGTCAATAAAAGCACTTATTTCCATTCATCCCTGGGGCTTTAGTTCTCTAAGGAAAAACTGAAACAATAAACAATGGTACTTTAAAAAAAAAAGATGCAGAGAAAAAATATGCAGCAAGGACATTGAACGTAGTGGTCACTTGGCCACTGTCTAAGAATGTTAATGTTCTCAAAAGTCTCAAAATTTTTCGACAAGAACTTAGCTTTTTATTTTATTTTTAATGCAATGACTTCTCAAATGATATTTGACGAACTTCACAGGGGCAGATCTGGGGGGCCGGGGGGGGGGGGCAGGGGAGCCAGTGGCCCTGAGACAACATGCCTGGCCCCCCCAAGCCCCCCCTTTCAAAATACATATGCTACTTGGGTATGAAGTAAATGTATTATTATGAATTAAAATATAATTATTTTCATGTATATATGAGGGCTAAAATTTAGTGAGCTGGGATGTTAACGGGCGAAACGCAAACCTAAGCACATTTTCTTTACAGACTCTTAATGGGGGTGCGCCAGGTGGTCGAGTCGCTTCAGGTGGTGAAAAGCGAAGTTAACGACGGAAACAAGAAGCAAGACAGACTAAACATGAAAACAGAGTCAGTTTCATATTTGCAAAAACTGCAAAATGTAACTGCAAAGCACGGCATAAATAACTTATCGGATTTCAAAATTGTCTTTTGTTTCTTAATGATGGCAATATAGTGAAAGCAATCCTCGGAGGACATTAAGGTCAAATGCGTCTGTCCCCCCCCCCCATTGAAATGGAACGTAGGTTCTGTAGTGCAGCTAAGGATGACCTGTATTCATCACCTTCTTCACGTTATGAAACTTCTGATCACAATATGCAGCATGTTTTAAATTAGCAGCATCCATCCATCCATTTTCTGTGACCTTGTGTCCTGTTCAGGGATGCAGGGGCTCAGGAGTCTATTCCAGAGGCTATGGGTGCAAGACAGCTTCACTGTCAAAGAAACATCTGGACAGTAATCACCACAAATGATTCAAGATGAAGGTAACGACAGTGGTTTGAACGTCTTTCTTAGAAGCCATCCAGACTGGTCAATGTCTTCATGTTAGCTGTTAGCAGCTAGTGAAGTCCTCTCAGAAGTAACCCAGAGGTTGCCAGTGTGCACGGCAGTACTCCTCAACGAGGTATCTAACATAGACTACAGATAACATGTTGCTTGTGGCTGCTGGGAAACTAGGCTGACCGACGTACCATATGCAGGTAGCATGAGTTAGCAGGCTGTCAAGAGCCTCAAGACACAATTAGCCTGCACCAGTGTCAATGCCAGGTTTGCAGTGTCATACATAACAATGTCACAAATGAGTGGCTGTCACTCTATTTTGGAGACTATGAAACTATGCAGAGTGTGAAGCATAACGTAAAATAATAGAAAGTTGCCTTTTTCTTTGTTCCGTGTTAGGTGGGTATTACGTGTTTCTGTTTAGGACGGCTGGTCTAGGGTACTTCCAGAATAGCATTGGATAATCAAAAACAGGCTTAAAATATAATCTGGAAGTGAAAAGTTAAAGCACCTCTCTGCATAGTGTTACCTGTTTATTGCATACAACTTTTATGTATTAGCTAGACAAGCTGTCAGCTTTTGGTCATTTGATTCCAAATGGATAGGGATGTATTTAATAAAATCCATCGATTATACCATTAATTCTCTGTCGCTTTTATTGTTTATTTTATTTAGAAGCCGGCTTTTCCATGGTTTACAGCCCTGGATGTGATGTAAATATTCAAACAGTCAGGGCAGAGGCAGATAAAATAGAGGACGTGTTTGCAAAGAGGACTGCAGATTACACAGCTGAGTGGTTTGGACGGAGCTGTTTGCCATTGATTTTCACTGGCGGAGCAGGGGAGAGGTGTACCGGATCAGACATGCCTCTGAGAGCCAATTCCAAACAAAGTCAACTTACCCAAATTGCAGGAACTCACTAGAAAGGAAGGAAGATGGAATGTGACCATAAGATTTATATTCTGCAGCTGTTCTCTTTTTTTGTGGTAATTTGCTGTTTTATCAAAAACATGCATAATTTGCATCTTACCTACAGGATAGGTATTACTTATATCACAGTGAGTAAGACTTACTTCTACATATTTTTTGTTGTTCAGAGTTTAAGAATGCACACTGCTACAAATAATTATGCAGGTCATAATAGAATTTTAAAGGCATATATCATTTGCATATTTCCATTAAGCTTACAGAAAATTCTATCTAGCTTTATCCGATTTATTATTATGTGTAGCATGGTAAAATTGTGATGTAACTATCTAGCTGCATAGAAATGACAGAAATGCCGTTTTATTTTTAGTGGGTAAAAATACATCACTCTGGATTCCTCATTATGTATGTTTATTTAGATGGGTTTTTTATCTGTGGTTACTCAGCTAGCTTAGAATAGTAACATTGCGTCTTTCATATATAAATTGCTGTCAACGATAATGATATTGATAATGTCTGGTCACCAAAAGTGACGTGCTAAAACCCGTTTTTTTTTAAGCGCAAACCTTGGATGACATTGTCTCCTGAATTTTCAGGTGAAAGTTTCCATTCTACAGACTGATTACTCTGAACGTTGTGCGTGACGAGCTTTGTAATTCCCTGACCCTGACCAAAGGGTCTGTTCCTTTGGCTGTGGAGTGCTGTTCTATCAGCGGATAATCTGAGTAATAGTCGCACATGACAAAAGACCTTCTTGCTCAATCCACAGCTGGCCTTGTAGGTTGAGTGAGGCAAGCACAAAGAGTATGTCACAAAACTGAATATGAATGCTCAAAATTGCATTCTAACAATTCTAAAATTGTGATTGCCTTAGGATTAGAATAATTTCCAGGTTTTAAATATTCTTTCCCGGAATCGACTGCATATCAAAATGTGCTTAAAAGAGGAAGAGAAAAATTGTTTATCTCATTTGCATTTATATGTTTATCAATAACGGGATTAAAATGCTGTTGTTGCTGCTTTACTGACAAGCATTGTGAACAGAGCAGGAAACAGGGATAATGATAAAAATAATTGTGCTCTAATTTATTAAATGTTTTTCATGATAGATGAGAAAGTAGCCATTTGAGGACGAGTAGAAAATATCATCTTTAATCCGAGCCAGGAAAAAATCCATAGTTTTAATCCAAACATTCTGAAGGTCATCATAAGAATTTTACATTGAATGTATATTAAAATACATAGTTTTAATTTTTTCTTATGAAATCTGACAATCCTTGTGAAGAAATAATGGTTTTAGCGTAGGTCCATAATAGTCTGAAAAATACATATTCCATGCTATCTAGTATCAGTTTCTTCCACATTTTCTTCAGACATGTGAACACAGCATAATCGGAAGCCCCGCTGCAGACTTCACCTGCAATAAAGGGCCTCTCCTCTCCGTGATGAACAGCGGAAAAGCGGCGTCTTCTCCCCGACATACATCCGTGCCGGCATTCGCATGACGGAGCACGGCACTTCGGGCTCGGGGACGGCCGCTAACGGAGCGATGAGGAGCGTGGATTTCCCACAGAAGGCGTTCTAGCCTGAAGCTCTTGCCCTTTTGACAAGATACTCAGTGGGGCTTTGAAAAAACAGCCAGCCGTACAGGTCCTTTGGATTAAGAAATAATGCCTCCTAATAAGATGATATTAGTGAATAAATAAATACGAATGAGGAGAAGACCGTGCAGCCGCAGGTGGGAGCACAACATGTGGGGTCTGTGAATCGACGTCTCCCCCGTGGATCCTGTGATGGACAACCTGCCCCCCAGGCTGCCTGCATGTCACTTACTATAATCAGTGTTAGCTCTTCAAATAAAGTAACTCACTTCTTACATTACTTTGCAGTTCACATTCAATGCATTAGATATGCAGATATCCCAATGATAAGCTCCACGTCCCCGATGACCCCAGCCAGCGTAGGACAGATGAATAGATGGGTAGATGTATGGCTATTTCAGCGGCTAAGGATATGATTTTGCTTCATTAACGTGTATTCATGCATTTTACATTTTTTACCCAACTTGCTCAAAAAAAAATATATAAAAACTGTATCCGAAGTAATTAGGCTATAACCACATCTCCTGCTACAAGTGCAATCTTTAAAAAAAATAAAAAAAATATATATTTAATGCATAATTGAATTACATTTCAAGTAATATCGCAAATGATTTGCTTAGCAGAAAACAATTTGGATAAGCTTGCTTAATTTTATAACATCAGATCCCATGGAGAAATTTTAACTTGCAATTTCCTTGAAGTTCTCATTGTTTATTACCTATAACAGCAACCTGCGTCATCAAAGCATGCGGCTCCTCTGATTTATGAAATGTTATCAATCCGAACATGACTCCTGTAATTTTGTTATGAGCTCTTTAAATCACGCTGACAGCCTTATTACTGAACCCGAGCAGATGGAATCATTCTGTAGGACAGGCCATTACAGACTGTCTGTAATATCTGCCCTTTTTTGCGAGTTCATTAATGTAGTCTCCACTTCTATCGCAATCGGCTTTTTTGTGGAACTTATTTCATATAACTGCAGAATAGAGTCCGATTGAATGAAAACAGCCTTTAATCATGTTTCCTCTCTCCCGTGACACATGACCCTCATTGGAGGGATGTTCCAGTCTTCAAAGGCAGAGGCAAAACAATGAGCACAACACTGTCTCTTATCCAAATAGCTACAAGATCAGTTACTGTGACGTGATAGACAACATAGTGTGTTGTGATAGTGGTTTATAAGTCCGGTTAAGTTGTCAAAAGCAGTCATGAAAATTTTTGGTGTAATATTGTGGCAGTTCATGGTTTATTTAGAATTTGGTAATCAGTGGTCATTGTTAACACACCACACCACAGCACAGCACAGCACACAACAACAAAATGTGTCCTCTGCATTTAACCCATATGCGACTTTTGTGACATAGCAGGGGGCAGCCAATTCAGCGCCCGGGGAGCAGTGCTTGGGGACGGTACCTTGCTCAGGGTACCTCAGTGGTGACTTGCTGGTGGGGGG
>JAODKF010000040.1:19127557-19148500 GCA_026779585.1 Mormyrus proboscirostris | reverse complement strand
GTCCCGTTAATCCCTGGTCTGCCAGTGTATATCAGTCCCCGTCTTCCTGAGTCTTGCGTCGGTCATTGTTGTAGTGTTATGGTTATTCGTGCCTGTCTGCCGTGCTCTGGCAATAAACCCTGTCTACCCCGTCAACCCTGGGATTCGTGCCTCCTTCTCTGCTTGCCCGCCTCGTGATCGTAACATACACATTGCAGTGAGTTTATTAAGTGCATTTGATCGCTAAAGCAAACAGCTTTTTCCTCCACACATGAAGTCATGCAGCTGTAACTGAGCTCATATTTACACACAGGCAGGATGAAGAGCTTCACTTACTGTGCGGTTAAGAATTGTAACATCAAAGGCCCCTGATGCAAGTGATTTTAACCATGGCATGATTTCTGCTGCCTGACTGGGTGCTTCCATCATCTCAGAAACAACCACCCAGCTCAGATTTTCACACACTGCAGTGTCTGTGGTTTAAAGTGAGTGGTGAGATGAACAAACAAACAAGCAAAAAAAAAATCCAGTGAGCAGCATTGCTGTTACTGAACACACCTTGGTAATGAGAGAGGTCAGAGGACTCATTACCGCTAACAGGAAGAGCAGAAGTGTAAAAATAACCGCAGTACAGCAGTGGGGTACAGACTGGTTTCCCTGAATGTACAGATCATTTATTCTTGAAGCAGTTCCGGAGGCAAAAATGTGACCGACCCAGTGCTAGCTAATAATCAGGTGTATAGACAGAGCATACAATCGCTGAGCACTTTATTAGGAACGCCTGCACACCTGCCAATTCATCCCATAATCTAATCAGCCAATCATGTGGCAGCAGCACAATGCATAAAGTCATGCAGATACAGGTCAGGAGCTTCAGTTACTGTTCATATCAAACAAAATATGACCACAGTCATTTTGACTGTGACATGATTGTTGCTACCAGTGGAGCTAGTTGGAGTATTTTTGTAACTGCTGATCTCCTGGGATTTTTCACACTCAGTCTCTACACTTTACTCAAAATGGTACAACAAAAAAAAACAAAAAAACTGCAGATGGAAACACTTTGTTGATGGAAGAGGTCAGTGAAGAGTGGTCAGGCTGGTTCTTGTCGACAGAAAGGCTAGAGTAACTCATAACCGCTGTGTGCAACTGTAGCGAGAAGCAAAGCATCTCCGAACGCACAGCATGTACTGTAGAACCTTGAGGTGGATGGGCTATAACGGCCATATTGGGTTTCACTCCTGTCTGCCAAAAACAGAAAGCCGAGGCCCCAGGCTCACCAAACCTGGACGGCTGAACACTGTAAAGTCATGAATCTCAATTTCTGTTGAGGCACACAGATGGCACGATTTGGTGTCAATAGTGTGAATCCATGAACTCAACCTGCTCTGTGTCAACAGTCCAGGCTGCTGGTGGTGTGATGGTGTGGAGAATGTCTCCTCAGCACACTTTGTGCCCGCAAATACAAACCAATCATTGCTTGAAGGCCACAGCCTATTTGAGTATTGTTGGTTTCATGAACATGGCAATGAATTCATTTCTTCGATGGTCTTGCCAGTCACCGGATCTGAATCCAATAGGACACCTCTGCCATGTGGTAGAATAGGAGATTCGCAGCATGGATGTGCAGCTGACAGATCTGCAGGAATTACACGGTGTAATAATGTCAGCGTGGACCACAGTCTCAAAGAAATTTTTGCGGCTTCTTGTGGTATCCATGCCTTGAAGAATCGAGGCTGTATTGAGGACAAGGGAGGCCCTGCTCAGTATTAGTATAATGTTCCTAATAAAGTGCTCAGCAAGTGTATATTAATTCAAAATACATATTATATAAAATGTATCAATTAACGTTATAGCTGTAATTAAATTGTTATAACGGCAATATCACCTTGACTGTGTCACATCTGAAAACAGTTCATCTGATTCCTCTTAAATATATGCAAATTATCAGCCAATCACCTCCTAGATCTTCTGCGCCATACCTCATTATGACAAAACAAATCTATTCCTGCACAGCAGGAGAGCAGCACGTTACATGTCCAGCATTTGATTCATGGTATTTGCTAATAATAATTTATGCAGATTCTCACTCTGCAAATGGTCTCGCTGAGTTCTTTACAAAAGGTGTTGGTCCATACATGTGCTTTTAGAGCATGCAGAGGATCAGCGATTAATCTTTTTTTACTCATTAAATCAGATGAATCGGCCAATTTCCCCAAAGCCATTGGGTGCCCGCTAACAGCCCTTCTTTTTGATTGGCCCAGGGCGACACTGCCACCCCATACCTTTCCTATTAAGGAGGTGATGGGGCTCCTTTGCCAGCAGGTGGGGGCTTCATCCAGATCTGATTGGCTGCATCACTAATGATGTTTTTAAGCCCAACAACAAAATAGAAACATAAAGTGCGTTGTAGCATTTCTGATGGAAACTTCTGATATAAACTGACTCTGATGCTTACATTTATATAAATATTTATATCTGTCAATTTTCTCCAAAATGGCACACAGGTGTCTACAGAAGGGACAACGCAAGCTCATGGTCAGATAGACGTGGCATCATGAGAGACATTATGATCTATCCATTCTGTGCTTATCACATACGGGTTTGTAAGACAAACGTTTCCAGGAAACGCAGGGCATATGGGCACCCTGGACAGCATGCCAGTCCATCACAGGCCAGACAGTCACACCATGTGGGCAGGCTAACGGCAGCAGTTCACCCACCTGCATGTTTTTAGGTGGTGGCCGGACACCCAGGCAAACACGAGCACATGCAGGCTCCACATACACAGGCAGAGAAGAATCGAAAGGTCTCTGGTTACAGTGTTAACCTCTGAGCCACCTCACCGCCCCGAGATACCAAAATATTGGTTTGTGAAAACAGAGAACACCATATGAAGCAGACCGACTGAAGATACAATATCTATGGTGTAATAGATTGAAATAAAGGCAAAGGCAGCAGCTGTAGAGATGCCTGCATCCAGGCTACTAAGCCAATGGGTCATAGAGGAAAACAGGGGTCATAAAACCAATATTGAAAACAATATACCTGCTTTCTGTTCATACATTTATTACAATTCTGGGAGTTCTGCTAAGGTGTGCATTAATGTATTTATGTCTACATATAAATGTGTATACTTAAAATATTAGTATTAATTCAGTATATTATTAAAAGTTAATCCACTTAACATTTATATGATCTTTATATATCTGGTTTTTGAGAAAAGGATTTTATTGCTCATGTGTTAAAATGGTGCATTTGCTTACAAAATGTAGTGATCAGTTTCCTCATTGGGAAGATCTGTAAATCTGCATTTTGGGATTTCTTCGGAATAAAATTAATATTTACATAAATAAATAAGAGCCAACTAAGGCTGCAATACCTTGCTGAGAATTTAATCAATGAAAGGGAACTCAAATGAATAATGAATTTAATTTCTGACTTTTTTGGCAAGCCTTAAATGAATCCATCTTAATTTAGAGCTGTAGTGAGAGGTTTAATGTTGGCTCATTAAGATAATTGCCGAATGATTAGAAAGAGATTCCATAAAAAGTTTGCATCAAGATGATAAAAGTGATTATGGAATCAAAATATATTCCAAATTACATCTCTTAAAATTATATTGCCTAATAAAGTGACCATAGGGTGTATATATACAACTATGCCATACTACTATTCCATAGGCTAGCAGTATTATTGTTGTTGTCATTCCTGTGGTTGTTGTTGTTACGTTGGTAGTGCAGCTAGCTAGCCTGTTGCTAACTGGAATACTCCAACTGCGCATCCCAAATTGACCATCCCAGCACATTGATTGGTTTTGGTTGCTTTGACTGCAATGGTCCAGCCCACAGTATGTGCGGCGAGTGTCGCAGATTTGTGGGAATGGGTTCTCATTCAGCTGCAAGTTAACCGGCTACGTCAGGGTGGATAAACGCTCCATATTCTCCGGGGCCCTTAATGTAGGTCAGACTGGCCATCACTCTGAACTGCATCCCCTGGTGTTTGACTCATTGGGATGGCCTGTATTAGTCATTTCCTTAGTGAATGTTCACAGTCATTAGCAAAGCACAAATCACCTTGCCTTAAGGGTTATAAGCGCTCTGCATGACATCAGAGGCCTTTATGCAAAACCGTTAAGCACATTTGCATGAACTACTACACATAGCGATCCAGCTGTATCATTTCCTGCAGTAACAGATCTTTATCCTAATTTGAAATATTATCTATTAGAATCACATGATTACACATTCACTCCAAACAGGAATGACCTAATTGGTTTGCTTTTTTGTATAAACATGTCTGGTAAAGTTTTACAGCATGTTTGGCCATCCATCCATCCATCCATCCATTCATCCATCTTCAGTGTTGCCAGCTTTGGTCACCTGGCTGGCTTACATGTATGCAAACTTCTTTTTTCCTTGTAAATAGGCTGTAGGGTTTGCAAACTACTCGAGACGTTTTTCATGTAGCTAATTTTATGTTTATAATGGATTTGCCGTAAGATTTCTGAAAGCGTGAGTGTGAGGCCGGATGCGCGAGAGCTAGCGACCCTGCATCTTTCATCTGCTTATCGTAGACAAGGTCTCAGGGGGACGACCCTGCTTTGTTAAAAGGTGCTTTATTAAAGTCTAAAGCAGGTCTTACGTGGCACTTCAGCGAATTCATGGCCGTGGCATTTTTCACAAATGAACCCATCCTCGCTGCGGACAGGAATGCATCATGTGCATTAATAAATCGAGGACCAGTCTACTAATGGTACTTTCACTCCAGGCTTAATTACTGGTCCCCAGTGTCAGCCACTTTCGACAGCTCTGATTTAATGCTGCCTGATTCCTTTCCAGTGGCGCAGGAGTGTTAATTAATGGCAAACAATTAAGCCGAGGCGCAGGCTGCGCCACGGACAGCTGTGCGGTAACAGTGTGTCATGGAGGTGCAGGGGGAGCGGAGGGCGAGGCGTCGCTGGCTCGGGAGCAGAGCGAAGATGTCGGGGAGAACGCAGGGGGACTGGCAGGTCTCATGCCGTCACCCCTAGATGGGTGTGGCTGTAGGGAAAACACTGATGAGGTTGAAGAAAAACAAAATAACATGGCACAGACACTCACAATGGGAGATGCCAATTCTTCTGCCTTAAGACTATGGAAGGAAACTGGAAACTCACAAATCGCAGGAAGAGCACACCGACACCATACGCATGGAGCAGGGGTGGGATTCAACCCTTTGACCCTAGAGATGGGGGGCCAACATCACTATCACATGAGCCAGATTGGAAAGCAGAGAGTTCCTGGTCATGGAAAGAGGAGGAAGATTGACGTTCACGAAGGGTGGGAAGCCGTTTGCATTGAGTGGGTCGATCGCAGTCGAGCGGTTAGCGTCGCGAGAAAAGGCAGCGTATCATGACCTCCCCACATGCCCTCAACGTATGAAACGCGTCACAAGCCGAATGCACTGCCTCAAATACTGCAAGGGCGTAAACTGCAATACAGACAGCAGAATTGTCCATTAACCGCTTGGTTGCTAAGCTTTCACTTGCTAATATGCACGATGCTGACAGCACAGCATAAGCTCAGCCAAACGGCCTTTTGAATCACTTCACAGGCTGAGAGGGACATTTACTTTTTTCATTTTTGTTGATGACAAGAGAGAGCAAAGGGACATGAAAACATACTAGTCTTCTTCTATTCTGGCACCAAGCAAAACATATAAAAGGGTGCAACAGAGTATCAGAACACACTGTGTAATAAGTGTGTAAATAAACATGATAAGTTATCATGGAGACAAATAGCATGTATGGTTGGTTGTATGATATAAACATAGATAGTGTGACAGAGTGTGTAGTAGATATAAACACACTATGCAACTCCTTATGTTATAGAGATAAATATACACCATAGCCCTGCATGTTACAGAGATTTTTGTACTTTGTATCTCAGGGTTTTCCTGTAATAACCTCACTGTGCAGCTGGGTGTTACAAAGATAATCGCACGATGTGGCTGAGTGCATTCTAAAGACGATCATGCTGTGTTGCAGCTCTGGGCATGGTGTTCTACGTGGTACAGGGAACCGCCCTGCAGTTGGCAGTAGGCACAGAGGGGTTGTGGGCAGAGCTTCAGCTTTTGAAGGTGAAGTTAATAAAAGCATCTCAATCACGGTGGGGACCAGCCTTGCAACGGCCCATGAAACTCTAGGATAGATTAGTCTCAGCTTTTAAGGTTTATGGTACTATTAGGAAATTTGAATCCTTGAAGGGCACATGGGACAGACACAGTATCTATCTCAAAGGCTCCTGTAAAATCCAAAAAAAAGACATAGTGGAGGAGAAATACTGATTTTCTCTAATGGACGGTTGTGTGTGTGTGTGTGTGTGTGTGTGTACTGTTTACACTACATAGATAGATAGATAGATAGATAGATAGATAGATAGATAGATTATTTGTATAGCACATTTTCATAAACAAAGGTCATTCAAAGTTCTTTACAGAAAAAGAGAAATTTATTTCTTCCCCCAGCAAGAATTTTTAGGGATAGATGCATGAAGTAAACAACCATTTCACAGCCTACCCTGGTCCCCTGTTGTACATCTGTGAAGGTAACCTCTATACTAAAATTTTTTAGAAAACAGAAAGTAGTTGGCTGTGCAAGTTGTTATGCATGAAAGTTGAACAACTACAATAACAAAAATAAGAGTAGTTCCATTCTTACTGTATTATTGGTATTTTTAACTCCGGTACAAAGATTGACTGACTGATATGAAAGCAACTTTGCTACTTTAAAGCTACTTTGTAGCATAGTGATTGAGTAAAGATCCTGAGACTCCAACTCCCACAAAGCCAATGCATATCTGGCGGAGCCATTCATCTGGCTTGTCCGATTACAGAATGTGCATAACTACCACACCATTATTTTAACGAGGAAAATGGGCTTTTGGTTCCATTAAACTTCTAAGCCTTTTATTTACGAGTGAAGAAAAATCTGTATTTCAACGCAGCGCCTGGTCATTCACGACCCCGAGTTTTTCTGTGCACTATGCATTTCACTCGGGTTGGGAACTGGAGCATCATGACACTGATGATTCTCAATAATGCCACTAAAGACTTGGGCAACTGAAAATCTGTCCTTTTGAAGAGGAAGCGCTGATAACCGGGACACCATTCAGGATCCTTTAACCCTTTAATTTTTCATTCATTCATTTTCCAACCCACTTTATCCTATTGGGTTGCAGGGGGTCCGGAGCCTATCCTGGAAGCAAAGGGCATGAGGCAGGGAACAACCCTGGACAGGGGGCCAGCCCATTGCAGGGCACACTCACACACTGTTACCATTCACTCACACATGCACACCTACGGGCAATTTATTAACTCCAATTAGCCTCAGCAGGTCTTTGGACTGTGGGGGGAAACCAGAAGAAACACCACGACAACATGGGGAGAACATGCAAACATACACATGTAACCCAGGCGGAGACTCGAACCCAGGTCCCAGAGGTGTGAGGCAACAGGGCTAATCACTGCATCCTGCACCACCACGTCACCCACCCTTTAATTTGTGACACGCAATGCTGTCTTAATTACTATGTTACAGACTGGCCTCCTTGCAGTGCCAAAAGAACTGAATTCTCCAGTGAGGAAAAAAAATTGCATTGCTGCTTCTCCTGGTCAGAGTTGAGGGTATAGTAACTCTCCCAATTGTGTCACATCTGTCCCCCCACCCAAACATTTCCAGTGGCAGTTTAATTTCCTTACCCATTCGGCCATCTGCTCCAGCATATCTGACTCCTCTCTAGTCCCTAGGGGGCGCCCTTGGAATCCCTCTCTCCTTTGTCTTCACAGTATACCCCTACAAGCTGACCAGTAAGTGAGAAGTGTCTCGATCATCAAACCCACAGCAGACACATTGCACCCTTTCATCATTGTTCAAAAGCAAAGGCCTCGCTATCGCAATTAAGCTGACACGTATTTCTGCAGTTTATTCATCATTTATATATTTGCTGACTTATTCATCGCTTGCCCTTTGTGAGCTCAGGTTTTGAACACAGCTGGGCAGTAAACAAAGAAACGCCGTGTCTTGTTATACCGCCGGCCGTTTCTGTGGCCAAAGCTTTGATGCATTGGTGTGTTGACGTGCCCAGATGAGCTTTAAATCCAAATAGAAAAAAAAATCTCATATCACTTCCACACGCTATGGTGCCATAACAGTGTCACTTCAAAGGAGTGATTGAACAGCTTATATTCACAATGGGATGGATGATATAAAAATAGAGATGGGTTACATACATATAGGAAGGGGTGATATAGATATAGAGACGGATTATATACTTATAGGAAGGGGTGATATAAACATAGAGATGGGTGATATACACAGAAAAGGGTGATAAAACATAAATATAGGTAATATACACTTAGGGAGGAGTGAGACACTGGACCTAATGACCAACAGCTCACAGAGGTCACTTGCTGATGGAGAACATGACACAGTATAGTATATAGCTCCAACAGCACAGGTCTATATAATGTTCTTTCTCTTACAGAGATTGGTAATCCTATGGCTTTCGTAGCAAACAACAGCAAAGGATGGTGTAGATCAGTCTGCGCAGTTGCCTACTCAAACACACCTACTAGACCTGACAATTAGCTGATGAGCTGAATAAGGTGTGTTCGAGCAGGGAAGCCTGCAAACTGTGATGCAGACTGGCCCTCTAGGACCGCAACCGGGGAACCCTGGTGTAGATGATGGACAGGGCACTAAGCAGGTCTCCAAGAAGGATATAAAATTCTGAGATGACGCCCTTGTAATACGGAATGATTTTGGTTGGGGTTATGTAAACATATTAAATAAACGTGGCTACCATTTTTGAAAGAATATATTGGCATTTACAGAGCTATAGCTTGAGTAGTGGAATGGCACCACTATTATTTGGTTGCTTATGTGACCTGGTACAGGGAGGTACACGTGATTGGCAAGGGAGGCCTCAACGGACATGACCGGGAGCCCCCTGCAGGCATTCGCTTGGACTGTATCGGCTTCCGGATTAGTTCATCAGTGGAGGGTGAAAATTCTGGCAGACAGAAGGAGCACGCGGTCCAGCCAAGGGAATTAGCCAGCTCGGTACTGGAGAGCACTCCTTGCTAAGGGTCCCTGCATGGGCAAGTGGCCACAGTGAAAGTGGAAAGCAAAGTAGAGGCCGGAAACACGCAGGCAGATTCCTCGGCTGCCAAACCACCGAAACGCTCGCCATCATCACGACCAAGAGCTAACTGCTTCTCAGTTGGGGACCCGCTGTTTTATTTTGGTTAATTCAGACACTTAACCTGAATTATATCAGTACCTTCTAGCAGTGGGAAATGTAATACTGACTTCCTTTGTTAAGCAATGACTGTACCCAATCAAAAACAAAATGTAAATAGCAGGGAGACGGCATGACGGCAGATTGACAGGGTAAAATATCTATTACATCATACAGGCCCTTAGTGTATACATGCAGTACTGTGGAACAATCTTATGTCAAAGACAATGTTTAAATTATCTTCATGTTGGTGTAAAACTATGACATTATGTCTAGCAAAGTATGTCAGCTTAGCCATGTCAAAACGTCTCCTACAGTCAACCCAGTATTTCCAGTAACCATCCAATACATCAACATAATTTTTGACTCTAGCATTATCACTCTTCGTAAGGCTAATCAATACCTCATTGATGCTTTAAACTAATTAAATTAATTAAGTGAGCTGGCAATAAAATTTAGCTAATACATGGAATGGCTGGGGTGCTAGGAGAGCTTTGGGAACTGAAGCCATATTCTTCTCGCCATCCAGCGATATATCAGTAGCTTTCTGGAGAGCAGAAGAGATGCTTGCTAGTTTTTATCGTGTTACTCTCATTTGCATATGTTCTAACGTTAAACCGTGGTTTTTTTTGAGCAAATACACACTATGCAGGAAAAGCGTATCATCTGTCAGCAAATAAACACACGCGGCACACAGGCAGGGTCAAGAGACTCACTTACTGTTCAACTGAGCGTTAGATCAGCGCAAAGGGTGTGTTGAAGAAAAATCATTTAGTCTGTGGCTGGCTGTGGCTGAAAATGCCAGAGATCAGAGGAAAATGGCCAGACTCACTAAAGCTAACAGGAAGGCCACAAGTGCAAAAATAACAGCTCAGTACAACAGCCGTATGCAGAATGGCATCTTTGAGTGCACAGCTTGTCTGTGCTTGAAGTGGTTATGGAGGCAAAAGTGGTCCCTGAATTAATATACAGCACTGCTCAAAAGTCTTAGGCAGTCAAAGAAACTGATGTTTAAATGATGTCTGTATTGGTGTAAATCTACAATGTTTGTCAACGTGTGTCAGGTTAGCTACTTCCAGACCTCTCCTAAAGGGACCGCGGTTTTTGCAGCAACAATCCAATACGCCAACCACTTTTTGGAGAACAGACGAAATTCTTGTTAGCGTTCATTGTGTTATTATTCATTTGCATATGTTCTAATGTTAAATTATGCATTTTCCTGAGCAAATATACCCTTACTGTTCAGATAAATAGCTTTAAACATTTACTTTGACTGCCTAAGACTTTTGCACAGTATTTGTGTGTATATATGCAGACAAGGGTGTGTGGGAGGAGGGGGGATGCTAAAGAAATAATCCCTAAACCACAATAAAGAATAATGCAGAATGTTTTTTGTCTAATTAAAGAGCTTTGACCAACAATCTAAATGCCGCAGATGTCAGAGGACGATTGAAGATGGCTTTTGGAGGAGATGTACCACAGTTATGAATAATAGTCTGAGGGCCTGAAGCACTACGCTGGGCTGCAAATTATGAGCACATTAGTTACTAAGGGAAGATTACGCTCTTTTGTCTCAGAATTATATCAGAGTTGGAGGTCCTCTTATTAATTAACAAGAAAAATTACAATATAAAACACACAATGCACACTGCGGTCTGGGTGAAGACCAATTAATGGAAAAAAGAAGAAACACAATGTAACCAAAATGTACTGGCCTACACTAGATTGAAACACTTTCTCATTAACGCAGACATACACAAGCAGTGCTCAAAGCCAACGTGTGTCATAGGGAGAGGACACAGTCCTTCTGTGGGCTAAATTGGTTCAGCTGTTCCTTATTCCTAATCATTATATAAAGGTGAGCTTTGTTTCCGCAGAAAATGTAGGCAGACCCCGAATCCTGACCCCAGTCATAGCCGATTCTAGTTATACATCTTTAAACAGCCAAATTTCTGTGGCCAGTCTTTCTTTGGACGATTTAATATATTATGGTTTATAAAGTCTATAAAGTTACGTTTGCATCAGCATTAAAACTTCGGGCTGTTTTTGCCCGGACCACGGGGTCTAGCATGATTGCCATATAATATAGCTCTGTATTGCTGGAAAATAAATTTCAGAGTAATAGATAATAAATATGATGGGGTATTTTTTTGTAAAAAAAAAAGGAAGCGTGGAGAAATGACCTCATTGCTCAGTGATTGCAGTCACATCCTCTCATAAACACGCGCATAAAGGAACATTCCCTTTACGGAGCACAGAGCCTTACCTGTTGCTCCCTCTCAGATTGCTGGTACCCCGGATCAATTGCACGCCATGGTAACCTCACAACATTTCCTGGAGCACTGCAAATAACATTTAGAGCGGGTAATGGACCTCAAGGCGTTGGGCATGCAATTCCTCTTTAACTAAATGACCTTGTAAAGAGCACTGCAATACAAAAGACCCAGCACACGGGATGGTACACAAAAAAAACCTGAAGGAGGCTCTTTGCGAAGACGCTAAGAAGCGCTGACCCGCTTCAGCATGTCGGAGGCCACGGCGACTTTGCTCAATACGTTCCGGCTCAGGTGACGGAATCAGGTGGGGAGAAGACGGGCTTAATGAAAGCTCACAGCTGCAGGGTGAGCTGGTTTATTGTCACTGCTGATCCCCTCTGTGAGTCATAACCACACCCATTCATTTGCCATGGACACGGTCAGATGCCATCAACTCCACCGTCCATCCATTACATGTTGGTTTACTTTAGTTGCCATTTCACATTCTCTACATGACATCTATGGCCATTTTATTCAAATGAAGTTTTACTTGCTATTATATGTAGTTATATTATATTATATATATTATATGTAGTTAACGCAATTCCTCGATAGCACCCATATAAGAATGACCGTTAAATATATGATACAGAAGAATTAGATATAGTGGTACTAATTATTTACGGTAATTTTATTTGTGACTATTGGGAAAAAATCTACTCTTATTGAATGCAGTTTTGACGAATTATTGTCTATATTTTTTGTTCTATTACCACAAGCCAGATTCCTTTCATCATGAAAATTTACATGTCATTATCACAAAAAAAGCCCTGCTTTCTGGTGCTCACATAACAGAAAGTGCCCCTCTGTACTGGCTGCTCATTTAACAGCATGTGAAGATATGTATGCTCAACACACACGCCTGTCTCAGGCCTGAATGAATAGCCTACCTGTTATTAATTAGCGGTGAAGCATATTTACAATTCGCCTGCTCACAAACTGTGCCAGGAGTTTGTACAAGCAAGAGCTTCCTCATAGGCCAGACTGTTTGCATGCCTTTTGTTACTGGCATACATAAATAGATGGTTAATCCTCAAGATTAATTAAGATCACTGCAAAATACATATTGGAAAAGCTAAGACGTACAGCTAGGAGACCAATTTATCACAAAGGTTATTTTTCTTTCAGTTCACTGAAACTATGAGTAAGCAATGTGAAAATAGGGGGAAAGACTCTGTTTGTTGCCTGAGTTCAGTAGAGGTGAGGAGTTTATGCTCTTATCGCATGAACAGTTGCATGAGTGCCATGTCTGCAAAGCTCGACGGTATATTAATGAGTCATTTTGAGATGGGTGAGCAGTTAAGCTATGTGCGGGTTTTGCATGTGAGTGAACAGCGTAGCAGAGTATTGCTCGCCGTGCAGAAACAGGCTGCAGGCACGCGGTTGCAATTTACATGCCCGAACCTCAATGGTGCTGCAAAAAGGGTCCAATTTTCCTCATATGTGAGACAGTAAGGCAAAGCCGGGGCTGTTTGTGTCTCCTCTGTGCTCTGCGTTTTCCCTTCAGGGGCAGAGAAGCATGTTATTTGGGCAGGGAGGGAGATGAAAGTCTGCTGGCCGGGAGGTTTTTGTTCCCAAGCATGCAGTCCCTGGGGCTGGCCCCTTCACAATCCTGGGGGCTGCGTCCACAGGCTGCCCTGCTTCATCCAGAGTCATTAATCTGAAACAAAACTGTTTTATGAAGGGTGCTGTTTTGCCCTTAGTGATCACAAAGGAAGTCTGAATATCAAGTTTTTTATTATTCAGTTTGTTTGGTAATACTTTACTTAAAGCAATCATCGTAATGCACTATAGATACCTTCATAATGCATTATACTGTAATGGTAAGTAATGGTACCATTATAAGGTATTATGAAGGTATTTATAGTGCATTATAGATGAGAGCTTCATAGAGCATTCTCAATGCATAATACATACGGTAATAATGTGTAATACCTTTTTATAAAGAGATTTAGCCATGTATATAATACTTTATGAATGCATTACAATGCATTATAAAGGTATCTATAATACATTATGCATGAATTCTTTAAATAAAATATTACCAGGTTTTTGTTTTTTTTTTTGAGAGATTGAACTGAATACAAAGTCCGAAAATTGTGTTTTACATTTCCAGTGTTCAAAGCAAAATTCATTAGCTTCTCTATTAATTTAATTATAATTTGAATGTCAAACATTAGCCATGTTATCCATGCTAGCCTTCTGCATTACAATTCAGCCTGTGATCATTTAATTATTGCAGATCTCTACTGGCTGTACTGCAAACAAGTGAGATCACAGATTCAAATGTCTTGTATGTCTTCCCTGCTTTTGATTGTTGTTCTTAGTTTATAATATCGCAGATGATCTCGAAACCAGCTGCACAAGAATGCAATGACATAGAATTCTATTTCCATATGCTCCGGTGTGTTACATTTACTCCTCCGTGGAGTTTACAGCTACAAGAGGATGATAAATACATCCGTAGCATCTACACTAGACACAGCATGTGGTGCAACAGGGACAACACAGTAACGGGCTCGTAAGGAGAGCAATCCGAGCATGACGGAGGAAGCAGTTCACTCCAGGAACAATGTAGCTCAAGTCTGCCAGAGACTCTGCTGCTTCCTGCTAGTCATGAGAAAATAGCCAAAGATTTCTGATCGGGTCATTTGTCAAGCACTAGAGAAAAGGAAGCTAATAGCTTTGTAATGGCACAGCCTAATGGCACAAACCTAATAGAGCTAACAAGGCTTTTCTGGAAGCTGTAACCACTGCGATCCTATTCCGCTTTGAATGCAGTTTGTGATTACAGGATATAATAGATTTCTAAACTGGGATTAGACATAACTCTGACCAAGGCCTGGCCAAATCATGTGACATAGATTAGATACAAGCTCACACTTATCTTCGTAGTGGCACTAACTACCTCATTTTTAGAGCTGGTTTGACTCGCTTAAAAAATATTCGGCTTACACTGCAGTCACTGGCAGTAAAGATCACCGCTAAGCTGCACCAGCTGTGGTACGTTCTTTGATTATAACATTCAAAACGTGCAACTTTACATTCCACATTGACACTGTTCATTTTATACACATAAACGGCTCTCTACCACCTACACCCAATTACCATAGCTCTGTTCAAATTCTGCACCTTATTTGAATTCCGTTATACACCCCTCTCGCTCCCTTATATCGCCGAGGTTTGGGGAATGTACATTAAAGAGCAAGATAATTACTATGAAACCTTTGACCATGGAAGGCTGAGAGTGGCTTGGCTGGGGTAGGATACACTTGTGGCAAAGCTGAACACATCGTGTCCTACACGGGAGCGGCACGCCGGTCAGCATTCCCCAATAGTGGCCATGCCCCTCCCCCTCAGGAGGAGGCGGCTTCCCCTCAAGGTAATTGACCAGTCATGGGAAACACACCATCAGGATTGGAGGATTCCGTCACATTATGCGTGTTTGGAATTTGCATCATTCGCCTCATTGGCTGTGCATTGATCTCCTCCTGCTAGAGACATTGAATATGCTGTGCCTCTCTGTATGTGCCCTGTGATGGACTGGCATCCCGCCCGGGGTTTACACCAGCTTTAAGCCCTGACTCCAGTCACTCCACAAGCTTATTACATTTTTTGTTACATTGATTATTAAGCACATCTACAGTGAGCATCCTACACACAAAGGTCCTGGATTTGATCCCCAGGTTGGGCGTAGAAGCTTTGTGTGTGGAGTTCACATGCTCTCCCCATGTTCACGTGGGATTCTGCCAGGGGCTCCAGTTTCCTCCCACAGTCCAAAGGTGTGCATGGTAGGTTAATTGGCGACTGTAATTTGGCCCCGTAATTGCGTGAGTGTGTGCGCCCTGCGGTGCGTTGGCACCAGGGTTGGTTTTTGCCTGTGCCCCTTTTCTCCGGGATAGGCGCTGGTCCCCCTCGCGACCCCACCTGGGATTAAGCGGTTACAATGATGGATGGAGGGATGGATATAAGCTCTGTTTCTTGTTTTCTTGTTTATACATATGTATATACCTATAATGAATAAACAAGAAAACGTGAAATAGATCTTTGGTTTGCCTTGGCCGTCAGAGAAGTCACGCGGCTTTCCAGGTTCCAAACAGACCGTGCGTGGCTCTGAAGCTAGAGATGTGCATTTGTGAAATTGCCAGTATTATTGTGTTTAAGTCCATAAAAGCTTTTCAATTTGGCAAGCGGAGAAGGGCTGGCCTCTCTTTACTGTCATCAGAACTCTTCATCAGATAGGGTTAAAGGTCGCTCTGATACAGCCTGCAAGGATTTCTGAGGAACAGATGAACTGCAAAGACCAGCAATTCATTATTTCACTGTACCGTCAGTGTGATTACCTGTTTAGGATGCTATATTTAATCTGGGTACGGACCCCTTACAGTGAAAAATGACTCCGATGTATTGCTAAATATCATATTCCTCATTATCACGTTCTGGGTGTAAAATACACTCCCACTCGAGCAGGGTGTCACAGCACAGATTAATAATGTATTTTTGAGGACAGAATAGTGTATTTTACGGTGTGTGCGGGTTTCACCAGCCTGGGTCAGAACCGATGGGGAGGTGTGGTGAGAAACGGCTATAGACTAGATGGTTTTTAAGTTTTGAATATGACACTTCTTTTGTTATTCACTTAACCCTGTGTTGCGTTCCCCCCACTGTGAAAAGCCCATGTTTGATGCTGCTCTACATCCAACACCTTGCTAATACCTTATAGCCTAAAACGAAGGCCTAGTTCCCCCTGTGTACAGGCTCTCCTCAGTTATTTTTTATTTTTGCAAAGAATAGCAAAATATTTCCTGTGTATTTTTTTTTTTTTTGCTTTTTTTTCTCACAATCTTAAGGTTATCTGAGTCTGATGGTGTCATTACCATAGAGACAGTGGCTTGATTTCCACCACCCCCCCCCCGTGCTCTGGTGCAGGGACCACGGTCCAGCATAGATCATCCGAGACAGAGATGGGCATTACATTCACACCCACACACGCAGCTGTACCGTGTAGCGAAATGATGCATTTGTTCCATTAACGACTTGCTGTGAGGCAGAACAACAAGGCAATTGCACACGAGTCCAGTGTAAACAGCATTTTCATTGTACTAATTAATTCCTCAACAACTTCTGTGAATCTTGGTCGCCATATGAGAAAAGGGATAGAGGTCAACTGCGGGCGTGCTCCTGACATAATCCTAAACATATTAAACAGATGGTCACATGACTGGTGTCGCTGAACTATTCCTGGAGGAGAAATCGATTCGAATTCGAGTCTTGAACAAGGATTTTCCCACATGAAACCACAGCCTGGGAATGTTCAGGTGACCCAAGGCAGAATGCAGTCTTAGAAGGGGTCATTGAGACAAGGGAGACGCAGCAGAAAGCACGGTATTCCTAACATTTCTAACGGGCTCATAGAGGGACTCAGCGTGCACTGCGTGTCGCCCATGGCTGAACAAAACAACGGGAGGCTGAAAACACGGAAATGCAAAGATTGCGGACGGGAGCATAATGAGGGTGTGACAGGGAGGAGCACGTGGCACAGGGATTCGGAACGAGGGAGCTGAAGAACTCACTTATATCTGGGGAACGGGGCCGGGTGGGTTTAAATAAAGCCAGTCACCTGACTGTGGCCCAGGACAGCTGGAGGTTTCTTAACAAACTTCCCCTGGATTAAGGCAAACTCGTGCCAATGAGTGTCAGTTTTAGCTGTTATTTGTTACGTTTTAGTCTTTGTCTAGTCTCCCTTTTGTAAAGCTGCGGCTCAGAAAGCTACAAAAATATATTCTTTTTTTCCAGAAAATATTAGTGTTTCTTCAGCATTATTTGTATGTAACAGTCCACCCTCGTCCTGTGACTCAGCCAAGACGCAGACCTACAGTGCGAACCTGCAGCTGTAGTCTGCGTTTGCCAAATGAAGTTCTGAGTTGAAAAGAAACTTTCTCGTGTTTCTTTGTTCCTAATTTGGACATCATTGTTCATACGCTGACCATCAGTTTGACACGGTTATTGCAGCTTTCACCTCTCAGTAATATGGTCAGTGCACCCATTTCCATTTGCCATAATTACTGCAATGGACCACAGTCTTGGGAATAGGGTCATATGTTATGTCTGACAAGTGTTCTAGTGAGATGATAAAGACCTAGAACATTGCTGTGTTATCATAAAAAGAAAACAAATGAGCAGATAAAGACTCCTTTAAAACTGAATTACATATTTGAAGATGATTTAGAGAGTTTACGTAGATGTTAACCTGAATCCACATCCCATCCCAGTCAAAAAAAAACGTTTGTTTGTCATTTTCTGTTATGATTCTTTCCTCACTTGTAAAATCTGCAATAGTGTCCATAAAGGAGTTAAAAGTTTGGTTCCAAAACTGTGTCATTGTTATTATTATCCATCCATATCTGCTTGTCCTATCCTGGGTTGTGGGGTTTGGAGCCTATCCCAGAAGCTACAGGGGCAAGGCAGGGGATAATCCAGGATGAGGCACCAACCCATAGCAGGGTACACACACCATTCACACACACACACACACACACACACACACACACTAACAATCTGGCAGCACAAAATCACTTTTGCATGTTTATGTCCTGCACTGGATAAAACCTGAGTTCCAAAACATGCAAACCCCACACACATAGAACCCTGGTAGGGGCTTGTACCTTGGTTCTAGTGGTGTGAAGCAACAGTGCTGACTGCTGCACCACCATTTTATTATTTGTGTTGCTGGTGTTAAGAAATTCAGCTAACAAATCCAACTGTGCGATCTGATAAAGGAATGTTTGTACTGTAGTGAAATCTATCAATAACCAATATAATATATCAGTGAGTAATTAAAGCAAACCTCATCAACTTAAGTGTGTACCATTGCAGGCTAAGGCTTTAGCAGATGCCCACACGCTTAGCCTTGTTTGTCCTGTGTCTCTGTACATCATTCCATCAAAGGTGGGACCAGAAAACCGAAAGGGTCTGCATCTCGAGGGCTGCCGGATGTAGGTTAGGGGCTGCAGTCTCTGCATTTTAACCCTCTAACAGAACATGGTTGTCACATTAGGCAATTATTGCTTTGTCTACACGATTCCTTGTAGAGCTGGCCTTAAATCCATAGGAGTTTGAAGTCTCCGGACAGAAACAATTTAATTTGTTTATCAGATGTGACATCATTGCCTTCTTTGCTCGGGTGACATCCTCAGCCTGACGGCGGGGCAGGGGTGCGAGTGTCCAACTTTATTCCAGTGGAGGAGGTAATTGGTGCTGATTACATGCAAAGCATGACGTCCACAGCGGGTGGCCTCTGACAGTGACCACAACGACAATTTAATTTGTTCCAGAACGTCAACATGAGCTACTTCACTCCCTTGTCCAGACTTGCTCTCTCCCTGTAACCTTAACATCGGCACGTGACTTTAGTCTGTGCATAATGACGCTCCCTTTCTGTGGCTCAGCCTGGAAACAAAGCGCTCGGTCCTGGCAGAGATCAATAACCAGGGACGTAAGTGGTCTGAGCGTGTGTGTTTGAATGGTGGGAGTGCATCAGGCAAACAGCTCAGTAAAAACATGGCCGCAGACGAGGTTTTTAGTTCCTTAACGACTGCTGCACATTGACCTCTGGTACATTTTGCTTTGAGATATTGTACGCTGCTTTGGACGAAACTGTCAGTTAAATAAATTAATTAAAATCCCTAAAAGCAACTCCATATCTGCTGGCTTGGTCACTCACTTATCATCACTGTAGCCACAGAAATGCTATCTATAAAAGATGTTAATTATTCAAAATTTAGTCACATGACAGCCTATCATAATTAGATAGTTAGCATGGCCACACCCCCTAAAGCAGCTGATTGGCGCTCTCTTCCAAATCAATATAACACCCAGAAATTGCTGATCTGCTGGATCCCTTGTCACTAGTAAAGGAGGAAGCACTGCACAAGGTGTGTAAGAAGGACCTCATGAGATGCTGCGGCACCGCTAAAGTGGGCTTCTGTTTCATTTGGACCGTTGCCTCTCGTAGTGCCTGGGAATGAGCATGCTTTTGGTCCTCCCGTGGATTTCCATGTCCTCGCTTTAGAGAATAAGGGCAGGCTGCCTTTGAGTGAGTGGATTCTGTTTCCAGAGAAGAACAGAGGGGACTTTGGGGGCGTTGACATGCCGCTGAAAAGCTCTGACAGCCACATTAACACACAGCAAACACGGCAGGGCTACTACCACTAAAGACACAAATACGGCTCTTCAGAAGCGGTACGGGGTCCAGCCTCGTTCCTCTGATTAAACGAGCAGGGTGACATTATTATTAACCATCTCTGCAAGTTCCAGTAGACTAGACCTGCTCCCAAATTCAGTTTATTAAGCCAGTGGGAAGACGCGGCCAGGTATGATGCAGGGCAACCTGGAAGCAACCATTTACCGTAATTGGAATATTTCTGTAGTTATAACAGTGCTTGAGGTTGTTGATCTGCAGGCACTGGGGAAAAGGGCGAGAAGGAATACTCACACATCCTGAGACTAATAATAAGCTCTACGCAACTGCTTCTACTTCAGTCAGACACATATGAGACTGGTTGTCTGGTTTTCAGACTGGGAAATGTTCACGTTTCATATAGCATATACACATGCACATACATGCAGCCATACATGCACACACATGTGGTAGCTGAAATGTTAGGGAAACACACTTGTGATAGAAAGATTGTGGGTTCAAATCCCCGATCAGCAAACTGCCACCACTGAGATACCCTGAGCAAAGCACTGCTCCCCGGAGGCTGAATTAGCTGCCCCCTGCTGTGTCACATATGGGGTAAATACAGAGGAGAAATCTTGTTGCTGTGATGTTTGAACAATGAGAACATATATATATATATACACACATATGGAATTGCAGTAACAGGTTTCAGAGAGAAAGTCCTTATGAAGATCTGTTCCAAGCACTGATTTTAAGACACTGCCGTGCAAATGCTACGTGAGAGAAGCCTGACTTTATAAGTCAAATATCTGAGACCATGTAACAGAGAATACAGGGAAAATAAGGAGCTGAGAGTATAATTATATGTGTCTCTCAGGAGCACCTCTTGTTATCCTTGTTAGGTAAGTATGTCGCAGTATGAAATATCACAGTCACGCTCTCTAACTCAGAGTATCATCTGGAAACGTGCTGCCTCATTTGGGGCAGCTTTCTCTATTTTCCGTACCTGGGTATCTAATGCTGGGTCATTGGTAGCCTGGGGATTAGGCAGCTTAGCCCGGGGCACACCCTGGATAGAGTGCCAGGCCATAGCGGGGCCCGTACACACACACACCCTGGATAGAGTGCCAGGCCATAGCGGGGCCCGTACACACACACACCCTGGATAGAGTGCCAGGCCATAGCG